>JAOWBW010001481.1:58300-171916 GCA_026119855.1 Campanula takesimana
GCATTCACTACTTGTAAAATGAATGAAGGGCAACAAGTGAGTCCTCACTTTCTTAAAATTAAAGGTTATGTAGAGCACCTGAGAAACTTGGCTATCCAATCCCATTGGAGCTACCACGGACTCATTCTTAATTCATTGCCTAAAAGTTATAATCAGTTGTAATGAATTATAACAATGCATGGAATGGATAGGAATCTCTCTGGTTGCACATGGCATGGGATGCTCAAAACTGCAGAGATGAAAATTGTGGAGAAAGGCTCCCGTGCTCTTGGTTCATGATGGGAAGAGGCTAATGCCAAAGGAAAGGGTAAGAAAGTTATCAAACCCAAAATAAGCAAGGCAAAGGTTGCCAAGCTTCTGAGGCAAAACCCGATTCACAAAAGGATGTAATCTGTTTCCATTGTAAAGAAATTGGTCATTGGAAACGTAATTGCAAGGTTTTCTTGGAAGAGCAAAAGAAGAAGAAAAGCAGCAAGGCTGCGTCGACTTCAGGTATCTATATGATTAATATTCTCCTTTCTACCACTGATTCTGGGTATTGGATACCGGATGTGGTTCTCACATTTGTCTAAATGTGCAGGGATTAAAGAATATGAGACTGCTTAAAGAAGGTGAAGTAGATCTACGTGTGGGGAATGAGCAAGAGTTGCTGCATTAGCCGTAGGGACTTATGAAGTCACTTTACCTTCCGGATTAATTCTTGTTTGAAAAATTGTTATTATGTTCCGGATTTAAGCAGAAATATTATTTCAATTCTTGTTTGGGATAATGAAGGTTTTAAGTTTCTTATTGAGAATAAGAAATTTTCTATTTATTTAAATGATGTGCTTTATGGTATTGCTAATTCATTAATGGCCTTTATATCTTGGATGTCAAGAATGAAAATAATGTCTATAATGTAAATAAGAAAATCTAAAACTAAATGATGTAAATCATACTTATTTGTGGCATTGCCGTCTTGGTCATATTAATGAGAAGCGTATGTCAAAAAAACTCCATGGGGACGGACTTTTGGGTTCATGTGACTTAGAGTCATATGATACTGTTGAGTCGTGTCTTCTTGGAAAAATGACTAAGACACCTTTTACCAAGTTGGGTGAAAGGGCAAGCGACTTATTGGGGCTGATACATTCCGATGTATGCGGACCATTAAGTAGCAATGCTAGGGAGGATTTCAATACTTCATAACCTTCATGATGATTATAGTAGATTTGGGTATGTTTACCTAATGAAACATAAAAGTGAAACATTCGAGATATTTAGAATATTTCAAAATGAAGTAGAAAAACAACTTGGCAAAAGTATAAAGGCACTTCGATCAGATCGAGGTGGAGAATACTTGAGTCAAGATTTGATGATCATCTAAAGAATTGTGGAATAGTTTCACAATTGACTCCACCCGGAACACCCACAATGGAATGGTGTGTCCGAGAGGAGGAATCGGACTTTGTTAGACATGGTTCGATCAATGATGAGTCAAGTTGATCTTCCAATATCCTTTTGGGGTACGCTCTAGAAACCGCTGCTTTCACACTAAATCGTGTTCCAACTAAATCAGTTCAAAAGACTCCATATGAGATGTGGAGCGGAAAGGAAGCCTGTCTATCTTTCATGAAGATTTGGGGTTGTGAAGCTTTGTCAAAAGACTTGTCTCAGACAAACTTGCACACAAATTTGATAAATGTATTTTCGTGGGATATCCCAAGGAAACTAGAGGATATTACTTTACAACCGTGAGGACAACAAGTGTTTGTTTGCCCGAACTGGTGTCTTTCTAGAGAAAGATTTTCTCTCCAAAGAAATCAGTGGGAGTAAAATAAATCTTGAAGAATTCGAGACCCAAGAAAATAACATTGAACCAATAGTGGAACAAGAACAAGAACCACAAGGAGTTGTGGAACCTGTTCACAAATACACAAGCAACTCGCAGATCTAGTAGGTTACGATCCGAGCCCGAGAGATATGGATTTCTCGTAACGGATTGTAATGAGTAGAAATCATTGAGAAGATGAACCGTCAACCTACCAGAGGCAATGTCTTCTCCTGATTGGACAAGTGGCTTGGAGCCATGGAATCCGAATTGCAATCCATGCAACCATCAAGTTTGGAATTGATTGATGCACCCGAAGTATAAAAACCATATAGGATGCAAATGGGTCTTCAAGAAGAAGACTGACATGGATGGGAAGGTGCATACTTACAAAGCTAGACTTGTAGCGAAAAGGTTATAGGCAAGTTCATGGTATTGACTATGATGAGACCTTTTCACCCGTAGCAATGATCAAGTCTATAAGAATTTTGCTTGCCATTGCCGCATATCATGACTATGAAATATGGGCAAATGGACGTCAAAACCGCTTTCCTGAATAGAAAACTCCAAGAGGATGTGTATATGACACAACCAGAATGTCCCGACCCGAAACCCCGTCTCTATTTTTCTTAGTAATAAATAATTATTTTATTTGTTTACTTGCTTAACTGTTCATTTAAGTATTTATTTAATTAAAAGTTTAGGTGTGCATTTTGGTGTTTATAATACTTTATGCCTAGCATTAAATGATTTTGTGCTAGTATAGAATTATTGGGTCTTAGTTGTTAGTAGGAAGTATTAGTTTGGGTAAATAGTGGAGGAAGGGCTAAGTGCAAATTTTTGAATTATTATTCACCTTCTCCCTCACCTCACCTCACCTCCCTCCCTCACTCTTTACAGCCATTTCTCTCTCTCCTTGGGTTATGAAAGTAAAATCTCCCTCTTCCTTCTCTCTTCCTTTCATTCATCTCCCCCCATTTCCTCTATTGTTCATGTTATACCAAATGTCTAGATCGTCACTAGGTTCGTGGGAAGCTCAATAGAAGTTGATTTGGTGAGTTTGGATTCCTTTGAGGTAAGTTACTAAGCCCCCCTTTAGCTTAAAATGGTCATTTTGTTTTGTGTGAACATTGGATGATGATTTAATGCTTAGTTGTGAATTAAATGTTGATTGGTACCTTTGATCATCTTTTGTGAATTTGGGAAATGTTGAGCTTTAAACCTGGTTTGGGTCCTTAGTTGATGTTGTTTGAGCTTATAGACTCCTATGTCATGTTGAGTGCTTGGGTATGCAAATAGAAGGGTTAAATTCGTAGGGTGAAAGTTGAGTTGATTTTGGATATGAATTTTGGAAGAACCCAGGAAATTCTGCAGATTTCCTCTCTGCGGCGGAGGAGGCGTGCGCTTCCTCTGGAATGAGGCGCGCGCACCCTCAATTTCCCCTTTTGGCTATGTCCTTCTGGTCTAAGGAGGCGTGCGCTTCCTTTTAGGGAGGCGTGCGCTTCCTCGCTCCCATTTGATTGAAGTTCCTTCTGATTTCAGGAGGCGCGCGCATCCTCTTTGTTTGAGGCGCGCGCTTCCCCTCCTGTTCTGGAAATTGCTCGTTTCTCGTTCAATCTTCGGTAAGTCATAACTTCCTCACCCGGACTCCGTTTTAGTTGTGTAAGCTATCGTTTTAAAGCTCCTATTGAGTACTTCGAGATGAACGGGTTTATTAAATGAAATGTCTAAGTATTGGTTGGGAGTGTTGGTTTGGGTCCGTTTGTGATCATGTTGTAATATGTTAAGGTGTGTAACCATTGTGCTCTTTTTGAGTAACTTTAAGTGTGATGTTGTTGTTGATTGATCTCTTCATGAGAATTAGTTTGAATCCTTTGTGTTGAATTTGGCTTGGTTCCCTACTTTGGAATCAATGCCCCGTTGTTGTTTCAAGCGAGTATTTATTACTATATGCTTGTATAGAGTCCAGCTGGCATTGGTGTGTGTGTTTTGGGCAGTGATGTATATTATAATGGCACGAGCCGAGTCCAGTATAATGTACTTCACTGGTAACCCGTTTCCCCATGTTCAGTGGCCTTGAGTGGATGCCCTTCCCGTGATCGTGTTTGGGATGAGCTAGCTCCTATGGTGAGTATTCTAGCTATTGGCTTGGGGTATGACTATGTGTTATTCCCCCACTACTGGTTGTTGTTGTTACTTGGTTCCGGAACCGGCTTCAGCTCGTTCATGCTGCTCAACGGACTCTTCTCAAAGGATGGTGTTCCGTTTATAGAACCTTGGCTCAGTATCCACTTATGAGTGTTTATTTCCGCATTATGTGTTATGTGATGAGTGGACTATATCTTTTGTGTTATATGCATATGTAATGCCTATTGATTGCTCATTTGTGATTATCATGTTGGCATGAAATGTATGCATATTAGTAGCTTACTGAGATTTTATCTCACCCCTTATTTGTTTACTGTTTTAGATAAGGGCGTGCATCCGGGATAGGTCACTTATCACAAGGAAGGCGTCGAGGTGGTAAATTCTTTTGGGGTATGTGTTGTAAAGGCTACATTATGTAAATGTATAACCTTAATGGGTAGTGTATCCGTGACTTGATCTTGTAACACCTATTTTGGATAATGTTGGTGTTCATTCTTTTGCATAAGTTAATGTAGGCCTTCGTGCCAAGTAATTTAGTTGTGAAAGTTATTTAAAGTAAAGTGGAGGTTTTGTACTCCAAAGTGGATTTCGTTTATCTTTATGATAGTTTTCGAAAGTTTTTGTTGAATGGGTTTTATGACGTCTTCCGTGCGCGTCCCAAGCGTGGGGCCATGTAGGACCACGGGTACGGGGCGCGACAGTTGGTATCAGAGCTAGGTTGTAGATAGTCTAGAGAGACTAAATGACCTAGGAGGGTAATCGAGTATGGAGTGAGTAACGATGAGTGTCTTATGCAGGTACTCGGTAATCATGGTCGGGTCTGATAATGAACAGGGGGACCTGCCGAACAGGAAATGCAAGGGAAGAAGCCCTAGCAATGTTTCAAGGGATATTCGAGGCGGCATTGAAAACCATGAATGATAACAATCGTAGAGAGGCACCATTGGCTCCGAGGACTGGACTGGAACAATTTCTGAGGATGAAACCGACAGAATTTGATGGAGGGTCAGATGTGGCTACAGCGGAAAGGGGGTTGAGTCTATGGAGAAGATCTTTGAGGTCTTACAAAGCTCCGATGAGGATAGGGTAAGATTGCGACCTACAAGCTAGTTGGAGGCGCAGAGTATTGGTGGAAATCGTTGAAAGCTAGTTGGGAGGAGGCACGAGTACCCCTGGGAGACGTTCAAGAAAAAGTTCAAAGAGCATTTCATTCCTAAGGTGGACCAAGATAGGAAGGAATCTGAGTTTCTTAGCTTGGAACAAAATCTATTGACGGTGGCCGAGTATGTTGCAAAATTCACGGAATTGGCTCGCTATTGCAATTACATGGTTTCGACTGAAGAAAGGAAGACCTCGAGGTTCGTCAAAGGGTTGAAAACCGTGATCAGAACCCACTCACTTCCCACAAATTCCAAGACCTACAAGATGCCATTAATCGTGCCTACCAGGTGGAGCAGGACATTGTAGAGCATAAGAAGAGGACGGGAATCAACAAGTGTAGCGAAACAAGGAGGTCAAGGGAAGCCACAACCTCATCGTGGTGACTCTAGAGGAGCACAGAACATGTATTCACTTTTCAGGGGAACTTCTCAAGGACAACAGGGCAATAGGAATCAAGGTAACACCTCGGGGGGTCAGAATAATCGGGTTTGCAACTATTGTCAAAAGGGAGGGCACTCTGAAGAGAAATGTTGGAAAAAGCAAGGTAAGTGTTTGAATTGTGGCCAGTTGGGTCACTTCCAGTTTAATTGTCCTAAACCGAAGAATCAGTCAGTTGGTAGTGGTACCGGGTCGTCTTCGGTCAGAAGAGGGATGCTTCGGGCAAGCCCAAGGTGCAAGGTCGTGTCTTCGCCATCAACCAACAACAGGCTTCGAATGCTTCTGACGTGATGGGAGGTATTATTTCTATGTCTAATAGGAGGGCACGTGCACTAATAGACCCCGGTTCTTCGCATTCTTATGTGTCTGTGCATTTGCATCTCAGTTATCTTCGTTGCCTGAGTCTCTACCTTTTGTGTTAGAAGTGTCTACCCCTATGGGTAAGAGTTTGTGACTGATAAGGTATTGTGTGATTGTGATGTGCCATATACGTGAGCATGTTTTACTTGCTGATTTGATTATATTGCCATTGCAAGATTTTGATATCATTTGGGTATGGATTGGTTGAGTCGATACCATGCTACTGTTGATTATTTTAAAAAGGTGGTTACTTTTTCTACCCCTAATGTCCCTGAATTTTCTTTTGAGGCGATTCCTTTGAGTAAAAAGGTTCATGTTATTTCGTATATGAAGACAAGAAAATTGTTGAACCGTGGTTGTGTGGGTTTTTGGCCAGTGTTCTAGATACTACGAAAAAGGTTTCTAGGGTGGAAGAGGTAAATATCGTTAGGGAGTTTCCGGATGTGTTTTCTACGGAGTACTCTATGCCTCCTGATAGAGAGATCGAATTTTGTATAGACTTGCTTCCAGGTACAACTCCTATATCGGCGGCACCTTATAGAATGGCTCCGGCTGAATTGAAAGAATTGAAGGAGCAGTGCAAGAGTTACTTGATCGTGGGTTTATCCGCCCTAGTGTGTCACCGTGGGGAGCTCCGGTATTGGTTGTCAAGAAGAGAGATGGATCTTTGAGGCTGTGTATCGATTACAGGAAGCTAAACCAGGTAACCATAAAGAATAAATATCCTCTTCCCCATATTGATGACTTGTTTGATCAGCTTCAGGGGTCGGTTGTCTTTTCAAAGCTTGATTTGAGGAGTGGTTATCACCAGTTAAAAATTCGTTCTGAAGACGTTCCCAAGACTGCATTCCGTAGTAGGTAGGGCACTATGAATTCCTTGTTATGCCTTTCGGGTTAACGAATGCTCCTGCGGTATTTATGGATATGATGAATCGGGTTTTTAAACCGTATCTTGATACTTTCGTGGTGGTGTTTATCGATGACATTCTGGTTTATTCGATGTCTCGGAGGAGCACGAACAACATTTGCGAATGGTCTTATCTATTCTTCGGGAGAAGCAATTGTTTGCGAAATTCAGTAAGTGTGCTTTTTGGCTCGAGGAGGTTTCTTTCTGGGGCACGTGGTTTCTAATGGAGGGATATCCGTAGATCCTTCAAAGATTGAAGCTATTGTGGATTGGAAGAGGCCGGAATCAGTTACGGAGATTCGGAGTTTCTTGGGCTTAGCCGGGTACTATAGAAGATTTATTGAGGGATTTTCCAAAATTGCTACCCCGTTGACTCAGTTGACCAGAAAGAACGTGCCGTTTGTATGGAAGAAAAATGTCAATTGAGTTTCGATGAGTTGAAAAGGAGGTTGACCACCGCTCCTATACTTGTGTTACCAAATGGGAAAGATGAACTGGTTATTTATAGTGATGCTTCTAAAGAAGGCCTAGGTGCGTTTTAATGCAAAATGGGAAAGTGATTGCGTATGCTTCAAGGAAGTTGACTCCGAGTGAGCAGAATTATCCTACCCATGACATGGAACTTGCGGCTATTGTATTTGCGTTACATAAATGGAAGCATTATTTATATGGGACAAAGTTTGAGATTTTTACCGATCACCAAAGTCTGAAGTATCTTTTCTCGCAAAAGGAGTTGAACAATAGACAGCGCAGATGGATGGAATTGCTGAAGGATTTTGATTGCACCATTTCTTATCATCCGGTTAAAGCAAATGTGGTCGCCGATGCCATTAGTCGGAAGTCTTATGTAGCTTCATTGATGGTGCGTGAATGGAAAATGTTGGAAGATGTTCGAGATTGGGATCCTTGCGAGTCCAAGCATGGGGCTATCTTTGCGAACATTAAGGTATTACCTGCCCTAATTCAACAAATTAAGAATGCTCAGAAGGATGATCTCGAGTTAATGAAGATTTCGAGTAAGATTGGGGACAAAAAGTTTGAAGGGTTTTCTCTTAGTTCTGAAGGGTTTTGAATTATAGAGGTCGTTTGTGTATTCCTAATGTGGAAGGTAAAGCGCCAAGTTGTGGATGAGGGCCACAAGTCGAAGTATACTATTCACCCCGGGAGTACCAAAATGTATCGGGATTTGAGACAGCATTTCTGGTGGGGTGGCATGAAGCGGGAAATAGCGGATTATGTATCAAAGTGTTTGACTTGCCAACAGGTTAAAGCGGAACATCAAGACCCGCGGGGTTACTTCAACCTCTTGAGATACCGGAATGGAAATGGGAACATGTGACGATGGATTTTGTGTCCGGATTACCGCGTACGAGGAGAAAGCATGATGCAGTTTGGGTGGTCGTAGATAGATTGACAAAGTCTTCTCATTTCTACCCATCGAGATTAGCTATTCAATGGAAAGACTTGCGACTTTGTATATCAACGAGATCGTGAGATTGCATGGGGTTCCAATTAGTATTGTTTCTGATCGGGATCCTAGATTTACATCTCGGTTTTGGCAGGCATTTCAGAAGGCTTTGGGTTCTGAATTGAGGTTTAGCACGGCCTTTCATCACAAACCGACGGTCAATCGGAGAGAACGATTCAGATTCTTGAAGACATGTTACGGGCTTGTTCGATCGACTTCGCGGATTCTTGGGATACTCATTTGCCTTTAGTGGAGTTTGCTTATAACAACAGTTTTCAATCGAGTATCGAAATGGCTCCTTATGAAGCTTTGTATGGTAGAAAGTGTCGGTCTCCTATTTGTTGGGACGAAGTCGGGGAAGCTAAGATTTGGGGTGTCTATTTGGTTAGTGATTCGGTTGAAAAGGTAAAGCTTATTAGAAATCGTCTAATCACCGCTCAGTCTAGACAAAAGAACTATGCCGACCACCGGAGGCGAGATCTCGAGTTTCAGTCGGGTGACTTCGTATTTTTGAAAGTGTCTCCGAAGGTGGGAATCCGAAGGTTTGGTAAGAAGGGGAAGCTTGCTCCAAGGTTTATTGGGCCTTTCGAGATATTAGATAGAGTTAGGAATCTTGCTTATCGTCTTGCGTTACCGCCTTCTTTAGGCCGATTGCATAATGTGTTTCACGTGTCAGCGCTTCGTAAATATGTGTATGATCTGTCTCATGTGTTGTCAGAAGTACCGGAAGATATTGAACCGAATATGTCTTATGAGGAGAAACCGACTCGAGTGATTGATACCAAGGTGCAAGAGTTAAGGAACAAGAGAATTGCCCTAGTTAGAGTGGTATGGAGAAATCACGAAGTTGAGGAGTCGACTTGGGAATTGCGGGATGAGATGGAACGGGAGTATCCGTGGTTATTCGAAAATCTTGGTAAGTGTTAAAATTCGGGTCGAATTTTTTTAAGGGGAGTGAATGTCACGACCCGAAACCCCGTCTCTATTTTTTCTTAGTAATAAATAATTATTTATTTGTTTACTTGCTTAACTGTTCATTTAAGTATTTATTTAATTAAAAGTTTAGGTGTGCATTTTGTGTGTTATAATACTTTATGCCTAGCATTAAATTGATTTTGTGCTAGTATAGAATTATTGGGTCTTAGTTGTTAGTAGGAAGTATTAGTTTTGGGTAAATAGTGGAGGAAGGGGCTAAGTGCAAATTTTTGAATTATTATTCACCTTCTCCCTCACCTCACCTCACCTCCCTCCCTCACTCTTTCACAACCATTTCTCTCTCTCTCCTTGGGTTATGAAAGGTAAAATCTCCTCTTCCTTCTCTCTTCCTTTCATTCATCTCTCCCCCCCCCCCCCATTTCCTCTCATTGTTCATGTTATACCAAATGTCTAGATCGTCACTAGGTTCGTGGGAAGCTCAATAGAAGTTGATTTGGTTGAGTTTGGATTCCTTTGAGGTAAGTTACTAAGCCCCCCCTTTAGCTTAAAATTGGTCATTTTTGTTTTGTGTGAACATTGGATGATGATTTAATGCTTAGTTGTGAATTTAAATGTTGATTGGTACCTTTGATCATCTTTTGTGAATTTTGGGAAATGTTGAGCTTTAAACCTTGGTTTGGGTCCTTAGTTGATGTTGTTTGAGTTCTTATAGACTCCTATGTCATGTTGAGTGCTTGGGTATGCAAATAGAAGGGTTAAATTCGTAGGGTGAAAGTTGAGTTTGATTTGGATATGAATTTTGGAAGAACCCAGGAAATTCTGCAGATTTCCTCTCTGCGGCGGAGGAGGCGTGCGCTTCCTCTGGAATGAGGCGCGCGCACCCTCAATTTCCCCTTTTGGCTATGTCCTTCTGGTCTAAGGAGGCGTGCGCTTCCTTTTTAGGGAGGCGTGCGCTTCCTCGCTTCCCATTTGATTGAAGTTCCTTCTGATTTCAGGAGGCGCGCGCATCCTCTTTGTTTGAGACGCGCGCTTCCCCTCCCCTGTTCTGGAAATTGCTCGTTTCTCGTTCAATCTTCGGTAAGTCATAACTTCCTCACCCGGACTCCGTTTTAGTTGTGTAAGCTATCGTTTTAAAGATCCTATTGAGTACTTCGAGATGAGCGGGTTTATTAAATGAAATGTCTAAGTATTGGTTGGGAGTGTTGGTTTGGGTCCGTTGTGATCATGTTGTAATATGTTAAGGTGTGTAACCATTGTGCTCTTTTTGAGTAACTTCAAGTGTGATGTTGTTGTTGATTGATCTCTTCATGAGAATTAGTTTGAATCCTTTATGTTGAATTTGGCTTGGTTCCCTACTTTGGAATCAATGCCCCGTTGTTGTTTCAAGCGAGTATTTATTACTATGTGCTTGTATAGAGTCCAGCTGGCATTGTTGTGTGTGTTTTGGACAGTGATGTATATTATAATGGCACGAGCCGAGCCAGTATAATGTACCTCACTGGTAACCCAGTTTCCCCATGTTCAGTGGCCTTGAGTGGGATGCCCCTTCCCGTGATCGTGGTTGGGATGAGCTAGCTCCTATGGTGAGTATTCTAGCTACTTTGGCTTGGGGGATGAGTGTATAGTACCCCACTGGTGTGTTGTTGTACTTGGTTCCGGGAACCGGACTTCAGCTCGTTCATGCTGCTCAACGGACTAACTTCGATCAGGATGGTGTTCCGTTTATGCCTTTATCTATTCTATGAGTGTTTATTTCCGCATTATAGTGTTCCGATTATGTGTTATGTGAGTGGACTATATCTTTTGTGTTATATGCATATGTGAATGCCTATTGATTGCTCCTTTGTGATTATCATGTTGGCATGAAATGTAGTTGCATATTAGTAGCTTACTGAGATTTTATCTCACCCCTTATTTGTTTTACTGTTTTAGATAAAGGCGTGCAACCGGGATAGGTCACTTATCACAAGGAAGGCGTCGAGGTGGTAAAATTCTTTTGGGGTATGTTTGTAAAGGCTACATTATGTAAATGTATAACCTTAATGGGTAGTGTATCCGTGACTTGATCTTGTAACACCTATTTTGGATAATGTTGGTGTTCATTCTTTTGCATAAGTTAATGTAGGCCTTCGTGCCAAGTAATTTAGTTGTGAAAGTTATTTAAAACTAAAGTGGAGGTTTTGTACTCCAAAGTGGATTTCGTTTATCTTTATGATAGTTTTCGAAAAGTTTTTGTTGAATGGGTTTTATGACGTCTTCCGTGCGCGTCCCGAGCGTGGGGCCATGTAGGACCACGGGTACGGGGCGCGACACAGAAGGTTTTGAACAAGATTCTAAGGTATGCAAATTTCAAAGATCAATCTATGGATTGACGCAAGCTTCTAGGAGTTGGAATCTCCGTTTTGATGAATCGGTCAAAGAGTTCGGTTTCATCAAGAACGAAGATGAGCCTTGTGTATACAAGAAGATTAGTGGGAGCATAGTGCTATTCCTTATTTTATATGTGGATGACATATTGCTCATTGGAAACGACATTCCTACACTTCAGTCTGTGAAGACTTGGTTAGGAAAGTGCTTCGCAATGAAAGATATGGGTGAAGCCGCATATATTCTTGGCATTAAGATCTATAGAGATCGATCAAGGAGGCTACTTGGTTTAAGCCAAAGTACATACATTGACAAGGTCATTAGAAGATTCCGTATGGAAAATTCTAAGAGAGGCACCTTGCCCGTGTTACATGGAATAAAGGTATAATTGGTAAACAATGATAAAGACGCCTAAATAATAGCAAAACTACAACCAAAATAAATTACTATTAGTTCAAAATGTATTATGAGACACTTCTTCATTTGAAGTTGTTGGCTACAACCATCATCTTTAATTTCAATGGAGTTTATTACCATATGACCCTGCTAGTACTATCTCAATATTTCAATTGACCTCTGTACTACGTGATCGACCATCTTTACATGCGTACTTTCTAAATAATAACCAAAATGACCAAACTCGTTAAAAAATTTAATGAACGTTAGAAGGCAATAGATGGCGTTAGCAACTTAACGAGTTAAATACTTATATGGTCACTAACCTATTTCGATTTTGCAAATATTTTTAAAATACTGACCAAAAATAGAAAAAAAAAACATTATTTTATTTTATTTTGAAAAGATTATTAATTGAATTTATTCCCACATTTAGAGTGTACACCTTCGGTGAGCTGGTACTTAAAAAACAAAAAAATAATAATACCCCCACATTCAGTTTAAAAGTTTTTTTTCGCTCTATTAGTTAAAATGGATAATGTTACATACTCCTTCCATCCCATTTTAAGAATCAAAAATTTCTTAAAAGGATGTCCCATAATTGAATTATTTTTTCGCTCTATGAGATTGGTCGGAGTAAGTCGGCGCCGGAAACGGAGACGGAGACTGAGGAATTTTGACAAGCGATTGGAGACTTATTTTTGCTCCGTTTTGAATAGTTTTCCACCATTTTCGTTTTCTCAAGACAAATCTTTTGCTGGCACTCTTTTTCTCACCAGAGTAGCCGAGATTGTAAATGTCACCGGTGTTGACTGGTTTGCCGGAATTTTTGACCGACGGTCGGGAGCCGCTCATTTGCTCCGTTGACGATGATCTCTACGCCGTTGGCTTCGTCTGGACAAGGCGCAGCTGCCGACGACGTTCGTTTGTCTCACCGGGAAGACTGGTGACGGAAAACGGTCGCCGGAGTTGACGAAGGCGATGGGTGTTGTGTTTACGCTGACAATTTTTGGCGTGGGTATGCCCCCTTTTGACAAAGAAACTCGTTTATGAGGTGAGTGTAGCGTAGATCTGTCTGAGCTAGTGTAGATCTGGCCGGAGCTTCGCCGGAGGATGAGAGAGAGGCGTCGCCGGAGTTGGGAAAGAGAGAGGGTAGAGAGAGAAAAAGTAGTGAGAAAGAGTGTGTATGTGTTTGTGTGGGTGTTGATTTTGGAGGGGTGGGGTTGGTGTTTTTAAAGAGCTCAGGGATCATATGGTTAGAAAAAACATTTTGTTGGACTAGAACGTATGTATTTAACTCGTTAAGTTACTAACGCCCTAACGTTCTTTAAATTTTTTTAACGATTTTGGTCATTTTGGTTATTATTTAGAAAGTACGCATGTAAAGATGGTCGATCACGTAGTACAGAGGTCAAATTGAAATATTGAGAAGTACGCAGGGTCATATGACAATAAACTCAATTTCAATGTGTGCGTGTGATCATTTACCTATGAGTTCTAGCTCAAGCAGTATCTAGTGTTAAACTTTAAAAATTAATCATTTAACGTGTAATATGTGAGAATGTTCGTATATTTAGTGGATCACATAAATCAATACTCCCTCCGTCCCAACACAAGTAGAATTAGAGAGTGTGCACAATATTTAAGAAATGTAATACATACATGTGTGGTAGAAATGAAGAGAGAAGATAAGTGGTGTAAATAGTGGTGTTGTTTGAATATATTAAGTGATGAAAAGGAATAGAGAGAATGAGTGTGGCTAAATGGTGAGCTAAGGTTAATGTAAGAGACAATTATCCCACATCTTCTAAAGAGAGAAACATTGACCGGTATATAGATCTGAGGAGTTACTCCCTCATTATCAATTGATTTTAAAGTGTAACCTCCAATATAGTCATTTGGCGGCCAGTCCAGCCCACGCTAACACTTGAGCCCCTCTCTTCTTCTTGTTTAAACGTTTGAATGTTAAACATGATATGCTGATCTTGGGCCTCTCCCTTCTTCTTGTTTGAACCTTTGAATGTTAAACATGATATGCTGATCTTTAGGAATTCGGTTCCTATATTCACATCTCTTTATACTTACCAACTTCAAAACCTTGATTACCACATAGACAACATGCTTAGATAAAGTAATGATTACTGATTCCTTAATGCGGTTCGAGTTCAACAAAAAGAAAAAGTTGCTACTCCTAATCTGTGGAAAGAATATTCATGACCATGACCTTCGTCCTTCAACAAACCCAAAATATATATCTGAGTAGTACCTTCCAACTTAAGCCAAAGCTGAAACACATTATAAAGCCCAAACATAGAAAGAATATGACCCGACAAAAAAGAAAAGCTAGTAGTAGTGTATATTATATAATAATTGACTGAAATTAAAGAAAAAGTTACTCCCTAAATTAAAATTAAAAGAAAAAAACAAATGTAAAAAAAAAAAAACATAACGGAATTACATTAACCCATTTCTCTCACTCCATCTATGATGGGTCGGGGTTAGGTTAGGGCTAGGCAGTTCACTAAAGGAAACATATATATCCGCCAAAGAGTAAAGAAAGAATTTTCAAGTTTTTTTTTTTTTTTTTTTTAATTCACCATCAATATCCTAGTCAGTAATCCACGTCACCCACGTTTGATCCAAATCATCACGACACGTGTCAGCTGGTGGGGTCCCCTCTGCTTGTTTCTTAAAAGTTGTGTGAAATTGTGTTCATCTGGTGAAGTCATGGACAAGGCCAGGTCTGTCAGTGACGTTGAGACGCCAGGAGAGGAAAGGAGAATCTCGGTCGTCCACGTCATCAATGAACCTGAACTCGTTCCGATAGCCGCCGCCGGGAGAGAGCACGACGCATCTTCGTCGGAGTGTTTTGAACCCATGAACTGTTGATCATGTGCTGGGTATCCACCATCATTCCAGCCCCACCGCGTTGGTTGGTGGCCGCCGCCGCACTGGCTCTCCTCTCTTCTTTCTTGAATCGAATCCACATGCATTGCACAACGACTGCAATTTAGAAATAAAACCCATAATTAGTTTTCTCGATCAACATTTTTAATAAACTAATTACAAAACAATTGCCTCGGCATTGTTACGTACTTGGTGCACCAGATTTTGTACCCACCATAGGGCAATGAATATTTCACGTTTATTGTCTTATTATGTTTGATTAATCATAAATATGCAAGTATTAACGATTATGGTATAGTTTATAGTATAAAGATTATAGACTGACACAGCAAAACAATTTATAATAAGAATGTAAGAGAGAGATTCGGTTTAAAAAGTTTGACCGAATTGAAAGAGAGTTGACTGACCTTAGGACCCCGGGGGCCATTCTCCACAGAGGAGTAGAAGTGGTATCACAGTTAGCACACCGCCGTGCAAGGAGAGGATCACCGCCGGAGTTAGTTGGTGGGACGGTTTGGTTTAGAGGTGTTTGGGGTGTAAAATGTCCCAACAAAAGTTAGAGACGTAAGAAGAAGGCGCCGGACGGAGATATTGATGATCGGATGATGTTTTATCATTGGAAGACATCAACCTGGTAGAAGGTGTCCCTAAAGAAAGGGTACAGTCAACAGAGGAGGAGGAAGAAGAAGGGGGATGGGAAGGAAGTGAAAGGAGAGAAATCTGATTGGTAACCATCGAAAGAGGAGAAGAGCATAGAGAAGTTGGAGTTGTTTGTGGTGGACGACTGGGTGGTGGGAAAACACCACAAGAACAAGGGCCCACCATATTGCACAATGAGCGTTGTAGCTGCTGCACCTGTTCATTTTATGTTTGAATAATGGAGGTGGAGGTGTGTGTGTGTGTGTGTATATATATATATAGAGAGAGAGAGAGAGAGAGAGAAAATGGCGAAATAAGAGTCAGCAGTTGCAGGAGAAGCACGTTGTTGTCAAATGGTTGAGATAACTGGTTTGGGAAATGGATGGGACCCAGAGAGGGAGAGGGAGAGGGTGGGGGGGGTGTTGTATGGCACGAGAGTGAAGAAGGTGAGAAGTGTAAGGAGGAGAGGAGGGGTTGGGGAGGTATATATACAAGTGTGGGTAGAGACATCGTACACCAGTGGGAGTAACAGTGCTAGTCATCATAGTATCTTGGATATGTGTAAATGTAAGTGGTCAAGAAAATATTTATTGTGTTTGAATACATTTTCTTTAATTTTAATTTTTTTTTTTTTTTGATGAATAGTATTTGTTTTTTGCTTTTTTGAATCTCTCTCTATCTATAGGATTCGACGTTGTACATAACATATGACTTATTGTTAATAAATGGTTGGACAAGTTGTATTTATTTGATATCGTACAGTAAACTATCTCAACTATCAGTAATTTTAATCTTCATTGATCTGAGACACGCGTATTGAAATATTACATTTAAGTGGGAATGTACTTGCTCGGTTGCAAATCAATATATTATGTCATTGACATCGTACATAGTATAAATATCACCAATTCTTTTATTTGGTTAGAAATCAACCCCCGACCATTAGGGGAGATGAAGATGAATGTAAGATTGAATGCCTGGATGTAAAAGCAGTAGGAAAGTTTATCAATTTGATCATGGCTGCACAACAAAACAGAAAAATTATACTAGCATTAAGAGTCATGCTAACGCCGAAACATAAGTAAGTTTACACTAGTCTAATTTGAGCGGAACATGACTATTTAAACCTTGATACTCATTGATACTAAATTTAGAGGAAAACTCTTGTGAGACGGTCTCTGTTAGGATTGGAGTCCTAAACTATGAGGAAGAAAAAGAGTCTAAGTCGGGGGAGTTAGTGGATCAAACGGGGTTCAAACCGGAGGAGGAGTTCCTGGCGGAGGAGCAGGCGGACGCTTGCCCTGGACCAGGCGGGCGCTCATTTGGACAGTTAGTTGATCCGCCTGGGGGAATTAATTCGAGCGGCGCGCTCGCCTAGACCCAAGCGGGCGCTTGGTATACGGCTGGGCTGATTTGTTTCCTATTTTGACACAATCTCTCCTTAATTTGATTTAGATCTTCCTTGTACTGCTATATAAGCATAGTCACGACCTAGGACACATTGTAGCAGATTTAAGGTGTGATAATAATATATTGGCTTGGCAATTGCCCCCGGACGTAGTTTATGTGTGAACGAAACGAACGAGTAAACAATTCTTGTGTTCTTGTGTGTGTGATTCTTCCATTATTGTTGTGGTTTGTGTTTTTATTATTAGATTGCAGCGGGGTACCACTAATTCCCAACAACTGGTATCAAGAGCTTTGGTTAGGAGGATTCAAAGTTTCATCAGTTGACTAATTTTGAATCACGTTCTTGGGGACTTTGTGAAGCAATCAAGATGAAGAACTCAATCGAGAAATTCAACGGTGTGAATTTCACGTTTTGGATGACAAGGGTTGAAAATCACCTTATTGTAATGATCTTCATAAACCCTTAGGTGAGAAACCCGAAGACATGTCAAAAGGGGATTGGGAGACGTTAGATCGGAAGGCGTTAGGAGCGGTGAGGAGCGCTCTAACCGACGATGTTGCACGGAACGCGATGGAGGCCAAGACAACGGTGGGGTTGCTACAGATGCTGTCGACATGTATGAGAAGCCGTCTAATATCAATAAGTGTGCATTGATAAAGAGGTTTGCGAATACGAAGATGTCAGAGGGGCATACAGCAGCGAGTCATATCGGCAGTTTCAAAGGTATGGTGGAACAATTGAAAAGTGTTGATATATTTTCTCTCGATGAAGTGTTAGCATGTTTTCTACTAAAATCGTTGCCTGATAGTTGGGAGGTAACTGTCACAACGATCAGTATGTCGAAAACACCATTAGTGTATAGGAGGTTCGAGATCTCATCCTTCAAGAGGAGTTGAGAAGGAACGAGAAAGGGGGGAATCTTCAGCAGATGGGGCTGCACTTAGGGTGGAGAGAAATAGGGGAAGGGGAGGACCGAAAAATGGGGGAAAAACTGGTCAAGTGCTACAATTGTGGTACGATGGGTCATATCAGTTATGACTGTCCGGAAAAGGATGGTGATGCACACGTGATGGATGATGGGGATGTATTAATCCTAGGAGAGGAACAGTCAGGTGAAGATTGGGTGTTGGATTCTGGAGCTTCTTTTCATGCTAGTGGGGGATGCAGAAACAATGGAGTGGTATAAAACTGGAGATTTGGGGTTGTCTATCTTGGTGATGATCAACCATTGAAGATCAAAGGTAAGGGAGATGTGTTGATGAAGACACCTAACGGGGCTGTTTACAATTACAAATGAGAATGCTGATGCATGTTCCGGACTTGAGAAAGAGGGTGATTTCCGTGGGACAACTTGATGATGAAGGATACGGTGTGACCTTCACTGGTGGGTCTTGGGAAGTCACAAAAGGAGCTAAGGTGATAGCTCATGGGGTTAAGGAGAGGATGTTGTACTCTACCTACAATGTCGATGTTCGCCTCCGGTGGGAGCAAGAGGCTAAAGAACCGGCCTATTGGTGTAGAAAGGAGAGACATCAAGAAATAGTATGTTAGGGGGGAGAAGGACCCAAAGTTGATCAACGCGGTGTGGAAGTCCAAGTGCCCTAACAGAGAGCGTGTTCATACCAAGAGAGACGATGCAAGAAACAAGGTGTGTCCAAGTTTCAAGGGGAAGCATTGCGAGGAAGGTGGTCTGGAGGGAGAAGGCGAAGTTAGACTTGTGGAGAGAAATCAAGGTAGAAGCTGATTTGGGGAGGCAAGAACTATCTAACACGGAAGGTTGAAACGTCGCTTGGTTTCAACTCGCCTTAGTACTTGAGCGGGAGGCTCGGTAATGTCAAGCCAATATAGGGGGTAAAATGTGTTCAAAGGTGTTCATTCTGTGGTGGGAGTTGATGGGTGTTTCTATGCTTATGAGTTTAGTCTCCAGGTGGGAGATTGTTAGGATTGGAGTCCTAAACTATGAGGAAGAAAAGGAGTCTAAGTCGGGGGAGTTGGTGGAGATCAAAAGGGGTTCAAACCGGAGGAGCAGGTGGACGCTTGCCCTGGACCAGGCGGGCGCTCATTTGGACAGTGAGTTGATCCGCCTGGGGGAATTAATTCCAGCGGGCGCTCGCCTAGACCCAAGGGGCGCTTGGTATACCGGCTGGGCTGATTTGTTTCCTATTTGACACAATCTCTCCTTAATTTGATTTAGTGTAAGGACATGGCTTGCAACACAAGTCATTTAGACTTCCATTCATAAAATTATGATTATAATGTTAATTATAAAGTATAGTTTATAATGAATGTTGTAGAATTCCTGAATATATAATTACCTAATTGGTGAGGGCAAAAGGGTAATTTATTATCATAAAGCTTGAAAGAGTGTGGTCCCTAAATGAATGTCACCAACTCTACTATATAAAGGGCATTCCATCAACCCTTAAGACTACTCCATTATTCATTAGTACTCCTCTCCATAAATCTTCATTAAGTGTTAAAGAAGTAAAGAGGAAAGACAGTTATCATTTAGAAGAGCATTCTCCCTACATCTTCTTCTTATTCATTTCTCCCTACATCATCCATGGATTCAACATGTATTGTTCTTAAACGCTTCCGCTTCATCTCTTCCTCAATCCTATTTCTAAAGTGAGTGTGGCATTCAGGGATTAAAATTGTTCCATCAAATGGTATCAGAGCCCCGCTCATCTTTAGTTTAAGTTGAGTTCTTTTTTGGAAAGTGTATACTTTCAATTTTGATTCATTTTCCCTGTTGAATCATCAGGTATTTGATGTTGATTAGGGACTCTAATTCGTTCATAGAGCACTGATAATCATCATCTAAAATTCAGAAAAGGTTTGAAAAAGTTTTGTTATTTAAAAATAGTTCTTGTGAGACTATCCCTTCATAACATGGTTTTATGTTTTCGTGCATACCATGTGGATCTACTTACTTGATTCCATTAATTTTAAGGCAAGATTATACCTAAATAACATGGTTTTTATGTTTTAAGGACATACCATGGGGATCTACTTGCAATTCATTGATTTTGGGAAAGTTTGAACAAAATTCAGAAGTGCAGAAATCGTCTTGCTCGGCCGAGTCCTTTGTTTAGAGCAGCCGAACGTATGAAAAGGCGCGAACTGCTTGGCCGAGTCTTGGGATCTGCTCGGCCGAGCACATGAACAGGCGCCAAAAATGGCATAAACCGGTCGGACCTTTGGTCGAGTTCGGTCCGGTTCTCTTGACTACCCGGTCGGGTTTTTGGTTTTTGCCCGGTCGGACCAAGACTTGCGCGGCCGAGCATTTGGTATTGCACGGTCAAGCATTGTATGTCAAATAAGACAATTGTTTCTGATTAAGGTGCTCGGCCGAGCACATCATAAGACTCGGCCGAGCAGCTCGGTCGAGCATTTTGTTTAGAGCGGCCGAGCATAATGTGACAAATTGACCAAAACATTCTGATTAAAGGTGCTCGGCCGAGCACATCATATGACTCGGCCGATCTGCTCGGTCGAGCGTTTTGTTTAGAGCGGCCGCAGCAGTTACTGTTCACAGGTTTTGGATTTTTCTAAGTTTTGCACTATTTGTTTTTCACTTGGAACAAAACCTACATTATTTCAAACCTAAAAAGTTATGATTAATTATATGCTTTGACAATTTTATTCATTGTTTAAATAATATTGTCGCCTAAGTGATTTACGTTATTTAAACCCTTAAATTGTAAAGTGTTGGATGTTTAAGTTAATATGTGAATGACTTGAATTTTTCAAAGAAGATCTTGACATTTAACTAAACTTAGGCATTCATGTGGTAACAAATAAAATGAACATTAGGATATTTTCTTAGGTACTTATGTCGGCCCAAAGGAAGATTAAGTATTTATTAAAATATAAGTTCAAATTACTTGTTACCTAAGGCAATCATTTATGAGTCAACTCGCAATCCAAAGATTAGTTTTGATGTCATGTTGATTGTCTTATTTATGGATTTCGTTGATATAATTAATCATTTTTCATTTTGTAGTTTCTTATTCATGTTTTTGTTTTCATTCTTTTTTTTTTTATTCTCAAAACCCAACAGATTTACTTATTGCTTCATCCGTGATTACTGCTATGAGTACTTTACCGATGCTTAAAGGGACTAATTTTAAAACTTGGAAAAATAAATTGATGATGATCTTAGGCTATATGGACATAGATCACGCATTAAGGGAACCGTTTCCTCTTCCTCTTTCTGATATAAGCACTCAAGAAAATTGCTTAAATAATGAGAAGTGGGAACGCTCCAACCGCGTGAGCCTAGTGATCATGAATATAGTTGTCCCGGAGACTATTTTGGTCGGTGTCTCCAAGGACGTTGATGCTAAAACATTGCTTGATATGATTGAGGGATGTTTGGCATCTACCTCTTCTCATGGGACAAAGAGAAAAGGGAAGGACATTGCGGTTGCAAGTAAAAAGAAGCTTAAGGGATCATCTCATGATCATAAAGAGGAATGCTTCTTTTGCAAGGACCTCACTCACATGAAATACGACTGCCCTAAGTATCACGCTTGGCGTGCTAAGAAAGGTATGTCATTTGGAATTATTTGTGATAAAGGCTAATTTGGTTTCAATTCCTACATATACATGGTGGTTGAATTATGTTACAACAACTCACATAATGAATGTCTATGTAGGATTGCCTGAAATACCGAAGTCCTGGAGAAGATGAAGGATTCATCTATATTGAAGCCGGGATCCGGTTGAAGGGAAAGGCATCGGGAATTTTGGTTATTGTTAAAGTGCTTAAGTGTTATTTGTATAAATAATACATTTGTTGTACCGTCATTTATACGGAATTTGATATTCATCACACTATTGAACAAAAAGGTTATTTTGTTCATCTTTAATAAATGTGATTTTTATTTTAAATTCAAAGGTTGTTGGTACTAGTACTTTGTCAAGTGTTCTTTATTTACTTGACATTATTCAAACAATAAATGTGTCCCTTAAATAATGAAACCAAAACTAGAAAGCAAAAGTTATCAAGTAAAGTTTATATTTTATTAAATCATAGGCATTTGGGTCATATTTCCAAGAGAAAAATTGATAAGCTTATGTTAAAGGAAAATCTTAAACAACCTTGATAATTTGGAAAATACTTTGCATTAAATGCCTTAAAGTAAAATTACAAACATTATAGTATTCTCGAGAGCATCAAGTGTCTCAATGAACTAATGCATTCGGAAATTTGTAGGCCATTAATTATTCCTTAATGGAAAAGGTCAACAATAGTTATTATGTTCAAAATGACTAACTCTTAGTTTGAATACATTTATTTGCTTCATAAAATATTGAGTTGGACGTTGTAAAAGTCTTATAAAGACAAAGTTGGAAATCAACTTTGAAGACTATTAAGAACATTAGGGTCATTCATGATGGTGTATACATCTTTGGAATGATTGTTAAAAGAAACAACGTCTAGGTCATTTTTACTCGCTATTTTGAAAGAGTGTGGGATTATCTCTCTCTACATTGAGCCGGGTACGCCTAGCATGAATATTGTAATAGAGACATATTGAAATCCTTAAGGATATGGTAATAAGTATGTTTTATACTTCTCTTACCTCACTCATTATGGGCGATACTTTAATGCCGCAACCTTTATTCTCATTAAAGCTCCCTCTAAAGCTACTAATATAAACTCTTAATGATTTAAGGACGCGTTCCTTATTCGTCCTTAAATCATATTCATTTATGGGGTTGTCTAGCATAAGGATAGACTTTATAAGTCTACTAAGGGCAAGTTAGACGTAAGATTATTAGTAGTTATTCATGGGTAAGCCGAGAGAACTAGGGGATATATACATTTTACAACCCGAAAGTTAGAACGTTTTGAAAAACGAGAAATGCTAGGTTCTTTTAAGGATGTTGAATTTAGTGGGAGAATTTGGAGTAATATTTTGAATTTGAAAAGGAAGAGGAATTCATTTATATGGAATCCATTTATATACCACTTCCTATAGTTCTAATTGGATATCAAGTTTTGTACTTGACATTCAAGAAGAACATACAATTCAAAATAAATATGATTTCCCTATAAATATTGAACAACATGGAAATGTTGATCATAAGAAGGAAATTCAAACAACCTCAAAATTAGTAAAGAACCGGTGCCCTTATAGAGATCAAATAGAGTAAGAAGGAATACAATTCCGGATATTCATTAAGTGTATCTTGTCGAGAATAAATGACACTTAGGTATAGTGGGAGATAATCTATTTATCTTCCATAAAACCATCAATAGTCCTAATTCTCATAAGAAGATTAATGTCATTAATAAAGAGTTACAATCTTTTGAAAGATAACAACGTTTGGGATCTTATTTCATTACATAAGGATGTGAAACCTATAAATGGGTCTCTAAGACCTAAAAGGATTCACAAAGTAATGTTGAAAGATATAAAGCCCATCCAGTTGCTAAAGATTTTAACTCATAAGAAATGTATTGATTATAAAGAAAGAAACACTTTTCTGGTATCTTCTAAAAGCTCCTTAGGATCATTATGGCACTAGTAGCACCTTTGATCTTAAGCTTCTTTAAATGGATATTAGAGAAAACCTTTCTTAATGGAGACATTAAGAAAACTATCTATATGGAGAAATTTCATTTATGAACTTAAGTAAAACTTCTCATTAATGGTATTTAGAATTTAACCAAGTTATTCTTTCATTTGTTTTGAAATGAATCTTGGTAAATATTAAGTATACCATAAGTTCAGTGGGAGTAAATTTATAATTTTGGTCTTATATGTGGATGATATTTTGCTTGCTAGTAATGATATGAACCTTATTAAGGAAACTAAGAAATTTCTTATTTGAAATGAAAGATCTTGGTAAGGCATCTTTGTATTAAGAATCCAAATTCATCGTGATCACTCACGAGATGTTTGAGGATTATCACAAAAGGCCATATGGAAAGGTATTACAAAAGGTTTAGCATGCAAAACTGTAAACCACATGACACCCCTAATTTTAAAGGAGACATTCTTAGTCTCAAACAGTGTCCTAAAAGTAAATTTTGAATCCAAGTATATCGAAAATTCCTTCTTTACATCAGCAGTAGGAAGCTTAATGTATATGTATATCTTACATTTAATGTTGGGATGCTTGGTCAATACCAAAGCAATCCGGAAAGAACATTAAGTAGCAGCCAAAAGAATGATAGAAGTATTTACAAAACACTAAAGAACTACATGCCTATGTTTTGAAGTCGGATCATCTTGAGATCATTAGGTATTCCGACATTAGTTAAATATATGGCTGCATATGTTTTAATGGACTGTAATTTGTCAAAACAAGTGTCGAAAGACCAATTAAGAAATGACTATCAGGTAGCAGTTCTGTACTCTAACAAGAGTTTATGGATTTGGACATTAATTATCTTGTTATAAAGAAATAGTACAACATGAACGAAAGGGATACAACTTATAGAAACAAACTCTATTTAGAGGATCCATTTATGAAAGAGTTATCATCTTCAGTGTTTCATGAGCATGTTGCTCATATGGGTGTAACAACTTTTGATAACATTTAGTATAGTGGGAGTTTGTGTTGTTCTTTCATTAATTGTTCTATTATTTAAAGTTTTGATCTCATTTGGTTAAGTTGGACTAGTTGGAAGAATATGTATATATTCATTATGATTCCATGCTACACATCTATACTTTTGATCTATGTCATTAGTTGGATTTGTATACGTGATTATTGTGGGTTTAGTTGCGAATCAATTACAACGACTGCCCCTTTAGTCCTATACTTGTATGGCTAATGGACGAGATTGTTATAAATGACAATAAAGTGCGCACATTAGGGTTGTCATTTGTGTTATATTCATGATTAAAGGAAGGACTTTGTTTTGCAACCCAAGTGGGAGATTGTAAGGACATGGCTTGCAACACAAGTCATTTAGACTTCCATTCATAAAATTATGATTATAATGTTAATTATAAAGTATAGTTTATAATGAAATGTGTAGAATTCCTGGATATATAATTACCTAATTGTGATGGGCAAAAGGGTAATTTATTATCATAAAGCTTGAAAGGGTGTGGTCCCTAAATGAAATGTCACCAAGTCTACTATATAAAGGGCATTCCATCAACCCTTAAGACTACTCCATTATTCATTAGTACTCTCTCCATAAATCTTCATTAAGTGTTAAAGAAGTAAAGAGGAAAGACATTTATCATTTAGAAGAGCATTCTCCCTACATCTTCTTCTTATTCATTTCTCCCTACATCATCCATGGATTCAACATGTATTGTTCTTAAACACTTCCGCTTCATCTCTTCCTCAATCCTATTCTAAAGTGAGTGTGGCATTCAGAGATTAAAATTGTTCCATCATTTAGATCTTCCTTGTACTGCTATATAAGCATAGTCACGACCTAGGACACATTGTAGCAGATTATTAAGGTGTGATTAATAATATATTGGCTTGGCAATTGCCCCCGGACGTAGTTCATGTGTTGAGCGAACCGGGTAAACAATTCTTGTGTTCTTGTGTGTGTGATTTTTCCATTATTGTGCTTGTGGGTTTGTGTTCTTTATTTAGATTGCAACGGGGTACCACTAAATTCCCAACAACTGGTATCAAGAGCTTTGGTTAGGAGGATTCAAAGTTTCATCAGTTGACTAAAATAGACAATGGGACTCACTTGTCATTCTCACAACAAAAACTTTATTGTTTTCCTTTTTATAGTACTCCCTCTGTCCCGATTTAAGTTTATTGTTTTCCTTTTTAATTTATCCCAAATTAAGGTTCTTGTTTTACTTTATTACTTAAAATAGACAATGGGACTCACTTGTCATTCTCACAACAAAAACTTTCTACCTTCTTTTTTTCTCTTAGTTAACTTTTCACACTCACAATATTTATTTTTTCTTAATTTCCGTGTAAAGCCAAAATAACAATATGTAATGTTTTTACTGTTTGTAATATAATAATCATTGTTTCTAAAAGAAAAAAAAAGTCAATAACCAAGTAATTTTAAATTTGAAACTCGATATGGAGTTAGATTTTTTTTTTTTTTTTTGAAACCAGTTAGATTGGTTAAAAATACAGTACAAAATATTTGGTGAAAGTGATAGGTAGATGGTCAATTGAGAGAGAGAGGGGTAGGAGTGGTCAAAAGAACCCACGTGACAAGGGGGAAACAGTCTTCCAGAGGGGGGATCTGGGTTCGGCGATCACGAGGACAAATACATGAAACTCAATACCCAATACAACATCACAAATAAACCCCTGTCCGTATCCCTATCTCTCCCTGTCATTACTACCCTCCCAAGGAAAATGGAATTCCCACTCTCCCTTTTCCTACGCGCTCAACTAACCTTTTACTCTTACTGGAGATGGGCATTTGGGCAAACCCGCCCACCCCGACCCTTATTTTTCACTAACCCGCGGGTTAACGGGTTTGGGTCCGCCCGTGGCGTGTGAGCCCGCGGGCTGGACCCGGCCCGGCCCGCTTCTTCAATGTTTGTTAGGCCCGCCCGTGGGCCCTTGGGTTTAACCCAAAGGGCTTGAACGGGTTTTCTTTCTTTTTTTTTTTTTTTTTTTAATCTGGAAAATACAGAATTTTATAAAAAAAAATATTTAAAAATATTAAAGACTTTAAAATTTAATTTATAATTTAGTAAAAATATAAGTAGCCTTGATTCCTTTAATAATATTAGTATGTTATTAAAGAAAATAAAAATAGTGAAAAAAGTTTATAATTGTAATGAATAAATTTTTTAAAATATAAACATACTCCATTTTGAAAAATTATAATAATTAAGGCAAGTTTTGGATTTTGAAAGTGGGTAAAAAATTATAATAATTATTATAAAAGTGGGTAAAAACTTTCCATTTATGGATTTTGCAATTTCTATGGGACGCCCAAAAAGGCAAGTTTTGCATTTTCAAGCGGGACGGTTTTTTTTTTTTTTTTTACCTGGCTAAAATGCGGGCCGACGGGCACGGGCCATCTCACGGGTTTAAGCCCGCGGGCTAAGCGCGGCCCGTTACACTTTTTGGACGGTCCGGCGCGCCCGTCAAATACAAGGGCCAAGGGCCGGGTTTGGGCTAAGGGCTCACAGGTTAAGGGTTTGGCGGGCAAGGGCCGACGGGCTGCCGACGGGCTTGGGCCCGAAATGCCCATCTCCAACTCTTACTTGTTTTACAAACTCATTTTTATTTTGGTCATTTAATTTGTTTCAATCGAGTAACATTAAGCTAAGAGCATCCACAATGGGAGCTTTTTGAGAGGTTTTTGTTTTAATGAAAAAGCTCTCTAGAGGTTTTTACCATTGTTGAAAAAGCTAGAAGAGCTCCTTACTAAAGAGCAACTTTTTGTAGAAAGAGCTCTTTGTAGGAGCTTTTTAATTAAACTAGTGGGTAACCCGTGCCATGCACGGGTAACTAATTATTAATTTTATTATATTTTGTTCGTTTATATTTTTATTTAATAATATTAGTTAATTATCAATCATAATAATAGAGTATATAATTTTAATTATAATAGTTAACTATTAATAGTTAAATATAATTATTAAATAAATAGTTAATTATTAATAGTTAGATATAATAGTTAATTTATATAATAACTATTATAATAAATAGTAATTATAATAATAATAGTTACTATAATAAGTAACTATTACTTATAATAGTAATAGTTACTATAATAGTTAACAATAATTGTAACTATTACTTATAATAGTAATAGTTAACTATAATAGTTACTATAATAGTTAACAATAATAGTAACTATTACTTATAATAGTAATAGTTAACTATAATAGTTAACAATAATAGTAACTATTACTTATAATAGTAATAGTTAACTATAATAGTTAACTTTTATAGTTACTATTACTATTATAAGTAATAGTTACTTATTATAGTAACTATTACTATTATATGTATTATTTATTATAATAGTTAACTATAATAGATATCTCATTTAGTAACTAATATTATTAGCTAATACTATTAGCTAATAGAAAAAAAATGAAAAGTCACTTATTTATTAGGGTAGATTTGATGTGGCATCACCAAATTCATCCTTCCTCCATGACTTGTACACATGGCAACACCACATCCCTCTTCACCAACTTTAATATATATATATATATAAGATTTCTACCTATTCTCCTATTCCCCATGTTGATCATTTAATATTAACCAATACGTTATATTTATTTTATTTTTAGTGTTGGATGTAGGGGCCACAAAAAAGTTGATGAAAAAGCTATACCATTGTAGAACTTCCTTTGAGTTTTTTATTTGTTGACTAGAAGTAGATGTGGCATATTGGGATCACAAAAAAGCTCCTTAAAATAGCTCTACCATTGTGGATGCTCTAAGGCCAACTCCAATGGTAGTCCTTGCTTCATAGGTAACAAAATCAATTTTTTGTACCTATGGGTACTATTTATATGGTATCAAAAAATCATTTCTAATCATAGGTATCAAAATTTTGGACAAATTAATTTTTAATGGTTATTAATTTTATTAATATTTTTGAAATGATAAATTGTTTCAATATATAATCATTACTTGAATTAATTATGTTTTAAATTAAAAAATAATTTCGTAAATAATTATATATATAAAAAAAAATTAATTAAAAAATTTAACATGATAATTATTTTTGAATTATGTTTAAAAATTCTTTAAAACATAAACAATAGATATAAAAAATTGGTGTGGTAATAAGCAATGTAGAAAATTTGTTACCTAGCTTAGTACAACATCAAATTTTGGTACCCATTGAAAATACCATTGGAGATGCTAATACTTTATCATAGGTATCAAAATTTGCATTTGATACATACGATTGGAGTTGCCCTAAATGCTTAATGTTTTGTACTCCTTCCGTTCCGAACTAAAATTTTTAGTTGGATTAATGAATTTGTAACTAATATTTCTGTTTATCATTATTTTCTTTCAACATATAGTGAAATGTTCCACAATTGCATATCAACTGTAGTACTCCATCTGTCCCATTTTAAGGTTTTTACTTTCCTTTTTAGTTTGTTCCAATTTAAGGTTCTTACTTTGCTTTATTACCTAAAATGGAAAGTAGGACCCACTTGTCATTCTCACAACAAAAACTCCCTACCCACTTTCTCTCTCTCACTTTACTTTTTATACTCACAATATTTATTTATTTTTAATCTCCGTCTAAAGTCAAACTAAGAACTTTAAATTGGGACGGATGGAGTATTTGATATGAGCTTTCAAATTTTGTAGTGAGTCATTTTGATGTTTATTTGGAATAAAATTTAAAAAAAAAGTTAAAAAAGTGGGGAAGTTGACGAAGTAGGTGATAACGCGCGTGACGTAGTTTTGGCTAATCAAATAAAACAGTGACCATCCATGATCCATGACTCCATGTACAGTTTAGATTAGAAACGACTAGTAGGAAGTACAATCCATCTCCATCATCTCTCCGTTAAGTTGGTGTTAGTAACTAAGTAGGCCGTCAACTCCATCCAATTCCATCTCTTACAAACAGTGGCCGTATCGAATCTCGTGAACTGCCCAAACAAATCCATCCCCTCATCACTCTGCAAATTCTACTGCACTGTTTTCACCTTTCTCTAAAATCATCATATTGTTAGGACTAGTATTCTTTCACTTCACGTCCAATTGAAATCATTCATTATAAATAAAGTACTCTCCATCTCCGTCTCCTACTTATTGCTACCAAATAAGAGTGTACGTGGATTAAAAAAAAATGTTAGAAAAGTAAGTATTGTGAGCGGGTACAAGCGAGAAAAATAAGTTAGTGGATAGTTGTTATGAATGGATATGAGAGAAAAAAAACAAACATTTTGGGTAAATAACAATAAGTATGAGACGCCCAAAATGAAAATAAGTAGCGATAAATATGAGACGGATTTAGTAACTCTTATTTATTAATCAATATGAATCATGGCCATACTGTTGTGCAGTTCAATTGCGAATAATTTACTGCCACAATTGCTCACAATTGGTAAAATAAATATTTTGTATATTTAATCAAAATTTTAATATTGGATTGCAAATATCGGTGAAGAAGGTCCAAAAAAAACATCCATTGGTACTACTCAATTGCTGAAGTAGTATAGAATATCCTTAGATTTTCTCTATCATAGTGAGAGAAAGTGTGAGAGAGAAAGAGAGAAGCTTGCTTGAAAAAAAGAAAGTGAAAGAGGGAGAGGGAGAGGGAGGGGGAGGGAGTTGTGATAAAGATATAATGAAACCAAATGGATACTCTGCAATCATCAAAGCAACTTGTTTTCTTCATGGGTTTATGCAAATCTTTGACTCAAAGTTGCATACTTGTAAAAAGTAAAGCTAACTCCCCAATATTAAGGAAAATGAAATAATTACAATGAAAATGGTTGATACAAAACATGTGAAATGTCACTCCATGTTCTAATTTTTTTATATTAATATAATATAATAAAATTGATATTGATGTTTAATCCAAATTCACTTGAAATAACTTGTAAAAACAAATAAAACAGTATCTTTTTTAAACGATAAGTAATTTCTTATCAAATTATTTATTCATAGATTTTAATTTTCTAATGTTGCATTACTCGCCTCAAAAGATTGATTCAATGGTCAAATTAAGCTCATAAATTTGATTACCTTAACAAAATTTTAAAGTATGTTATTGTTGGTATACTTAAAAAAGTAAACTATTTTTTTTCGTACAATTTGATCATTATATATTTGATCATCCAACTTTCAAGTTTACAAATCTCACTACTATACTAATGATTTATTAGCAACTGTCACCAAAAGTATAAATGACTGTTTACTTAATATAAAAATATATAATTTTTATTTTGTAGACTTTTTTTGTGCTTCTAGCATTGCCCAGTAATAAAACTTGTCTGAAAGATGATGAATAAAGAAGAATAAGTAGGAAATGGTGTGGGACCTAGCAAATGTTGAAGTCGAAAAGTTAGTGAATTTGAAAGTGTCGAGAAGAGAGGAAATGAGTTTGCCTCGTTCCGACTACTGGGAGACAAATCATTTAATTTTTTATCGAAACTCGTCTCATGATTTTAATAATACAAATATTTTTAAATTGAAAAGTTAAAAATATCATAACTCGAAAATAAAAGTAAAAAAAAGTCAGATGACCCGAGTAGGAAGAAACAAACAAACAAGTATTTGGAATATGGATGGATTGAATAAAAAGATTCAAACAGCAAAACACACAGAGAGAAAGAGAGAGAAAGGAGAGAGAGAGAGAGAGACAGATCGTCTTGAGATTGGTGAGTTGAACAGACAGACGGGACGAAGCACCTCCACTTTCCAAAAGATGCCCTCTTATTCGCTCTGTTATCTACGAACTCTTCGTTTTACCCAATGCCCCCCTCTTGTTCTCTACACCCTCTCTCATTTCCTTACTCCCCCCACCTCCACTCTCCTTCCCGCCCCAACACAACACACATCCCATCTCAAATTTCGCTTCTTTTGCGTACTCCATCCGCCTTAAAATAGATGTCGTTTTGAAATTTAAATTTTGTTTCTAAATATTTATCCTTTCACTATTTTTAAAGCTTTTTAATTACTCTATACAAATTATACCCTTAATAATGATAGTGAACTAGTATCTCTTACCTAACCATAATTATCTAGGTAGTTGAATAACTTTAGGGGTATATGGGATTTCTTCACATGCATTAATGACATTTCTTAATATATGTGAAATACTCCAAAACGACATCTATTTTGAGACGGAGTGAGTACTGATTTAATTAAAATTACTAAAAATAAATAAATAAATAGCTAATAGTATAATTATCATTAGTAACACTGTAGTATAATATATACCTTCAAAATTAAAATATTATGAAGTGGATTGTAAAATCTTTTACTATAGTAGTGTTAATTTGATAATTCCTTTCTGTTATTTCTGTTAGTAAATCAGACCGTAGAGATGACAAAAATAACAAACTCAAATCGAGAAAATAAAACACATATTTTACGTGGCACCAACAACCTATTGGCTACGTCCACGGGCAAAGGGAGACATATATTATTAATATGGCGGAGAAGAAACAATTACAGAAGATGATCACACTAATCTACTTTGCACGAATTTTGATCACAAATTTTTTGATTGTGCAAACCCAAGATCTAGAATTATTGATCTCTCTCTTGAGCAATTGAACTACTAAATAAATTACAATAGAGGAGAGTATAAATATACGCACCCTCTCTAATACTCCTAATTAAGGCTCCGTTTGTTTCTCGTAAAACAATTTCCGGAAAATGATTTCCCGTAAAATATTTTCCGGAAAATGAAAATGTTTTCCGGAAAATGACATAAACATGTTTTTGGTTGTTTGGTAAATCTAAGGAAAATGTTTTCCGGAAAATATTTTCATATGAAAATAATAATAATTTAATATGAGGAAAAGAATTATAATGAGAAAAAAATTGAATGTGGGTGGAGATTTTGGGTTGGGGTGGGATGGGGTGGGGGGGGGTGGGGCAGGTGGGGGGTGGTTGGGTGGTGAGGGTGGAGGAGGTGTTCAAAAATAATTTTAATATGAGTAATTTTTTTTGGGGTGGGTGGGGTGGGGTGGGGTGGGGGTAGGTGGTGGGGGTGGTGGGTGGGGGTAGGGGGTGGGGTGTTCATTTGTTTAATATGAGTGAAAAGTTTTTTTTTTTTTTTTTTTTTTTTGGGGGGGGGGGGGTTTAGGGTGTGGTGGGTTCTGGGGTAGTTGGGGGTTGTGGAGATGTTCAATTTTTTTTTTAATATGAGTGAAAAGAAGTTTTTTTTTTTGGTGGGGTAGGGTGGGTGGGGTGGGGTGGTGGGGTAGGGTGGGGTGGGTGCTGGGGTTGTTGGGGTGGTGGAGATGTTCAATTTTTATTTTTATTTTAAATATGAGTGAACAATTTTTATTATTATTTTTTTTTTTTTGGGTGGGGTGGGTGCTGGGGTAGTTGGGGGTTGTGGAGATGTTCATTTTTTTTAATATGAGTGAAAGGAAGTTTTTTTTGTTTTAAAAAATGAGTGAAAAGATTTTTTATTTTTTTTTGGGGGGGGGGGGGGGTTGGGTGGGGGTGGGTGCCTGGGGTAGTTGGGGGTGGTGGATAGGATGGATGAAGAGGGTGGTGTTAGAGGTGTAGTGGGTAGGGTGGGGGTTTTATGGAGAGTTGTGTGTGAGTGAGAGTGTTAACATTTTCCAGAAAATAACTTACTTAGACCATGAGCAATAGTTTCAACTCCCAAAAATATTCAACTACCTTAATATCACTCCACCTCATCTTCTCTCTCCATCCACTTCATTATTCAACTACCCTTTCAACTACACCTCCCACAATAACTAGTTTAGTTTAAAATTCAACCCCTCCCAACTCATCATTCTATACCCCACCACTTTTATTTTATTTATAATCTTTATTTTTATGATTAATAAAATAATAATAATAATAATAATAATATATAATTAAAAAATAAATGATTACTATTATTATTTATAAATTCGAGATTTTTTTTAATTTTTTTAATTTTTGTAATTTTTTTAATTTTTTTAATTCACACTTAATTAATTTTTTTGAGGACGTGGTTGGGGGTAATACTATATACAAGGCACACATTTTACAAGGCATGGACAAATGACTAAAATGCCCTTATATATATACTAAAAAAAAAAAAAAATCCCTCCTCCCATTCAAACGTATCAGTCTCTTCTCTTCTCTCTCTCAAAAACCAACGGCGAACCCTTCTCTCTCTCGACGACTCGACGAACACGGCGACCACCACAACACCACCACCGGAAATGAAGAAAAACCTCCCTCTCACCGGTGGAAAGTCCGCCTCTTCTACCGCCGCTCCAAAAGTAATATAATCTCTTTTTAACCTAAAATTTAAATTTGAAAACCCAACAACAATTTTATGCCTAAAACCGATTATGTAACTGTTAAATGTTGTGTAAACCTATCCAAAATGGTTCTAATTGTGATTTGGTAACACAAATTTGGGTTTTTTGTTTGAATTGGTTACGAATTTGTGGGTATATAATCTGAAATGTCGGGGTGTGTTTCGTATGAACACACACGAGATGCTTGGCCACGTTTCGTGTATTAGCACACGAAATGTAAACTGATGAATCAGTTTACATTTCGTGTGCCAATACACGAAATGTAGGTGAGCATTTCGTGTTTAAGCACACGATATACTTTCCACATTTCGTATATTAGAACACGAAATGTGGACAGGTATCTCGTGTGATTAAACACGAAATGCTCACCAACATTTCGTGTATTAGCACACGAAATGCATACTGATTCTTGAAAAACCTGAAATGTTGCTTATTTATTGTCTCTTATTTAATTTTTTGTAGGGACGTAAAGCTGCGACTGCCTCTAATAGAAAGAGGAAGGCCGATGGGGCAGCTGCAGCTAGAGAAGATGCACGTACCAAAAGGAGGCACGACAAGAATGTCGTGATTGAGCGCGTTGAGGAGGATGAGACGGATAGTGAGGAGGATTTAGAGCGTAGATATTCTAGGACGGGCTTAGAGGGGTCAGATGAGGAGTCATCTTCTGGTACTCGTTCCGGAGGTGGGGCACACGGATCTGGTGATGATGATGAGGAGGAGGAGGAGGCGGAGGAGAGTTCATCTTTGAGGCCTCGCAAGAGGCGGGTGGCTAGAGGGGAGGCACGGGCCGGAAAGGGGAAAGGGGCTAAGGATGAACAGTGGCAGCTTAAGAGTAACCCCGGTGGCGGCCCGGAGGAGGTTGATTTGTTATACGGGTTTGGTCATCACCGAGCCCGTAAGATATGGGAGAACGCCACTTGTGAGCCGGTGTTGAAGCGCCAAACGAGGCAGCAGATTCTAGATAAGTAAGTATATGATTTGTTTATTAAATAGCTTTATTATTTGTTGTTATTGTTTTAAACCTCCTCTGTTCCATAAAAACAGTCCCATTTTGACTTTTTGTTAAAAAAAAAAAAAAAAATCAAAATGGGACTGTTTTTCTGAAACAGAGGGAGTATTAATTATAATGTTTTGTTTGGAATCAACAGGTTCTCGCCTGCTTCTTTACCGGAGGATGATAGAGCTTGGTGGGCTCGTGTTCAGGGTACCGGCCTCCATTACCTACATGATGCTACCATTCGCCGGCCTAGCATGGCGCTCCTAACGGCGTTTGTGGAACGGTGGTCTCCCGAGACTAATACCTTTGGGATATGTTTCAGTTTAAATTTCTGGTTTGTAAACTTTTGATGTTTGACACTTTGGGATATGTTTCAGTTTAAATTTCTGGTTTGTAATTCTGGTTTCTGGGTATGTTTCTGTTTCTGTTAAGTGTCTGTTTTTTTTTTCAGTACAGAGACCATGTCGTGTGCTTATACACGAGATGGTGTGACTCATCTCGTATATATACACACGACATGTTTTCTTTCCTCTCGTATGAACACACACGAGATACATTACTGGGTAATTAGTGTATTTCGTGTAATGTTCATACGACATAAATGAAACAAGTCGTGTATATTTATACGAGTTATGATATACCATCTCGTGTATAAGCACACGAGATGGTCTCTGTACTGAAAAAAAAAATCAGACACTGAAACAAACAAACTGATGTATCCATATATCAAAACTATAATTTAAGTACTACATCAAGTGATCCAATTTTAATATACTATATCCGTCCCAAAAAACAGTCATACAAAAACCAAGTATGCATAATTCAAAAATCAATACACTATACACTATGGCCTATTTCATGCAATTCGTGCTTCGTTCGCCGTAATTGAGAGTCGGTTGAATGTTTCTATCCGAGTTCTGTATGGCATGAACAGGTTACTTGCGCTTGGATCACGTCGATCCTCCCAATATAGTGCTAATGATGGTATCGGGTAATCACTATCGGACATGTGCAGCTGCAAAACTAATTAAATAGTCAAATATAACAAATTTAAAAAAGATATTTAAATATAACGAATGTAAACAAGATAGTTAAATATAACGAATTGAAGTATCATACCAATATAAAATGGTTTCCCACATGTCCCAACACAAGTGTGTCTGTGGGTGGTCCTGTTCCTTGTGGTACAGTCACTGGTAGACATGTGAAGCCAGCGGTTTGCGAGTATGAGACAAACACCACATTATACACCGTGGCAATGATGTGCCCTATCTCTGGGAGTGTCAACCAATAATATTCCGAACAAGGTGAGGTATAGTGAGCAATGCGACTATAGAGCTCGTCCATATCTTTCCAAGGCATAACCCTCTCATAAAGCGCGCGGCGATGAAGCAGCTCCTTGGCACAATCTGAGCGCACTCTTTGCCACATCTCCTCAGTTCCGTATATTTGCGCTGCTACTGCTCTATATCCACAATTTCCATCACCCATCACATCTGTGAAGCCATCAATAAATGGGACAATGATAGGTGTAATCAACATCCTATACCCAGAAGTATGTAGTTCATTGACTTGTCCATTTCCACGACCCCGTCCCCGACCTCGACCTCGACCTCTACCTCTCACACGACCTGAACCAGCTAGTGGTGGAAGAGATGTAGGAGTAGTAGGGCTAGATGGTGTAGTGTTTGAAGCTGATTCCGGATTGGGTGACTCCCGCGACCTCAAACCTGATTGGGTTGATGCAATAAATGAAGATCTAGACCTGCTGCTAGTGGAGGGTGGTGTAGTGGGGACTCCAAAATGTCTGTCGGTACGCTCCCAATCTGACAGTACTCTACAACTGGTGGTCCGGGGTTTATTTGCCTTTGAAATATGATCCGGCTCATAAGCATCTCCGGTTTGTGGATGTACCCCTTCATTTATCGTTTGGAATAACCTTCTCTTTACCGGTGCAGGTGCGTTCTGCAATTCATTCAACACAGCTTCAAAATCAGGCCCAGTTGGACAGTATTTTAGTTCAATGTCCAACTTCTTCCAGAAAGCATGAATCGAGGACAACTCTATCCGGCCCCCAGACTTTTGTATGCATGCAATCTCGTGACTACATGGAAGTCCATGTGTTCGCCTCAAGTAACACCCACAAACTGAAGCATCCATGACATTACCCCCACAACGACTCCGCTCTTCTTTGATGATGTCCAAGGCTGCCTTTGACACTCGCCCCAATATGTCGTGATACAGATCACATGTCTTCATATCATTTGGAATTCTGCTCTTTGATTGCTCCATAGTAGCTTTGATTGTTGTTATTTGGATTTCCATAATCTCATAAGCCTTTTTGAACAATGTGTCAAAAGTAGAAGAAGCACTCCCCAAGGCCTTCTTCAACCTGTTATGCTCACTCTCAGCCCTGTTCGTGGTGTGGGTTCCGAAGTGTAGTAACTGATCTGTGTGCATGGACAAAATACTCGTAGAGTATGGACCAATCCATGTCTCCCGGAGGTAGGTCAATAAATCAGGATAAGAGCTGTAATGATCGCAAAACAATTGCCAACGGGTGTCCCACCTCTGAGCGAGTAGCGGCTGATATTGCATAATTGAATCTCTTCATGAATGATAGTGCGAACTCCGGCTACTAGTTTTACCCAACGCCCTCTTTCTAACATTGACTTCGATATGCCTTCGACACAAATGGTGTGCGGTCTCGGGAAATACCATTTGGACAGCATTAATGAAAGCCAAGTCACGATCAGTTAAGAAAACTGTTGGCATGTGGGGAGTATGAAAAAATACTTTGCAAATTCTTGAGTGCCCACGTGTAATTCTCAGTCTTCTCATTTTGGAGGAACGCATATGCAATTGTGAAATTCTCCCCCGTTGAAGTAAATCCTATAATCTCAAGGAATGCCATTCCATAGCAGTTGGTGTTGTAAGTGCAGTCACCTTGTACTACATATGGAAAACAGTTAAGAATATCCGATGCTCGTGGGTGAGAGAGAAGAATATGTCACCGATCATGTCACTCTCATCGGCTTTCCTTATGAAGACGATATATTGCTTATCCTCGAGTAATTTTATGAATTGTTGAAGAGAGGATCTTCCTTGTCGTTCTTGTGACTTGCATTTTGTGAGGGCATTGTGGACGTGTTTCGGAGTACTCACGTTCTTCTCATCCTTCCTCTTTAACATTGTTAGAATGTTATTTGGACGCACCGAAGACTGACTTGCGCTACACACCTCCTCATATCAGAACTTGTCAATTTACCCAACGGATGACCTTCGGGATACGTTGGAAAGTCATGATTATGAGAACCATTCTTCACAACGTAACCCCATAACCCATCACCCCTTTCTTTGGCCCGGATTTCAAAATTACACCCAATCTTCTTCGTACTAGTCAACCTCACATCCTTAGTTTTTCCGGACCTGTACTTGCCACCAAAATGGCATACAATCTTCGCGTAGCCTAGTATCTTGCCACTTGTCTTCCTCGAATCTCCTATAGAAAGGGTTATATTTTGACGGGCCGCGATATCCCTTACGTGTTTAACAAGCTCATCCCTATTTGAAAATAATAGGGATGTATCGAATTGATCACTGACATCCGGTCCCTACAAATTGTATTACCATCAATTAGAAAATTGCAAAATAAACAACAGGTTGAATGACATTTCGTGTAGCAATACATGACATATTAAGAACTATGTCGTGTACTTATATACGAGTTGGTTCTGCATATCTCGTGTACATATACACGACCTAGTAAATTACCACTCGTGTATTAGTACACGACATATCACGATATCAGAATTTAAAAATCCAATCTTGAAAAACAATTCAGTTTCAATATTCGATTTTTATTGTGATTTTGATCATAACACCAAATATAACTTTAAGAACTTACTTCATTGCAGCTTGGAATTTGATTTTGATGTGGAGAATTTGGTGGCAAACCTTCTTCTTCAAAAATAAAATCCACAAGATCAAGATTAATGTGATCATAAGACTTGGAGAATGTTGTGGAGAATCCATAATATGATGTTAGATAATGATAATAATGTGTATAGATTGATGGGTGTTAAGAATGGTTGTTGTGAAAGTGTATATCAATGGTGCTGCATGGGTGTTAACCAACCGGCGGTCTGTAATGCGTGTTAATGGCCGTTACAGGTAGGGTTTATGGGGGTTTAAGTGTTCTGTTCTGGGTGTATCTCGTGTGATTAAACACGAGATAATATGGTACAAGTCGTATAAATTACATACGAAACGTTTTTTTTTTCTGGTAATAATCTCGTATGAACAATACACGAGATATAATCTATCAAGTCGTGTAGTGTTCATACGAGATGTTCAAACATAGGTCGTGTATTCACACACGAAACAACTTATGAAAAAGAGAAATTTAATTATAAATAAATGTGGTAGGTTATATGATATTGTATGATGTTGGTTCATTCATATATGTAATCATTGTTTGTTTTCCACATTATTATAACAATAAACATATAATCTTGATTAACAAATATGATAATTTCAAATATATAATCTTGAGCGAGTGGCATTCCTCTAATGTACAACTTGTCATTAACCTCGTTTGGCAAATCATCGAAACAACTTAACTCGTTATATAACATGTTTAATTAACTCATTATATATAATCTTGATTAGAAATATAACACCATAATTCATTAATTTAACCTAGTATATGCACATCATAACACGTCTGTTAGTTGATAAATAAAGTGGTATCACTTTTAACTCATAAATGTGATAGGTTATTTATGATATTGTATGATGAATTATAACATGTTTAATTACCTCTTTAAATATAATCTTGATTAGAAATATAACACCACAATCATTTGTTTGGGGTTTATAAATAAAGTGGTATCACTTAAATGTGATAGGTTATATGATATTGTATGATCCAATATGACATTTATTACTTGTCATGTCTAAGTGTACAAATTTTGCTCAATTAACAACACAATTCAATAATTTATCATAACATATGCGTATCATTAACATCGTGTTGCAAATCATCGAAGAACACCTTCATTATGATATGTCGTATTGATATACACGAGATTATGATATCATATCGTGTTGTTTTGTACGACCTTAATGACATAGTAAATTTAAATTTCGTATAAGTTCATACGACTTAATATTTTACACAATTGGTCTATGTCGTGTAAAAGTACACGACATGAAGGCTTCCTGTCGTCCTTTCGCACACGACACACGAAGGGTAGTTTTGCCATTATTGGTGCCTTGTATGTAATATGCCTTGTATATAGAATTTACCCGTGGTTGGTAATAATAATATGGATTCCAAGTGGGTGCAGCTGAAGGCATGGCATTTGGTTGATAATAAAATTGTGGGACATTTTGAGGACGTGGTTGGTTAGAAAATTGATTTGGCGATTGAAAATCATTTGGATTGTAGTAATTTGGTGGAAAATTACTTGAATTCTGAGTGTTGAAATAAGGATTATTGGGATTATTAGGATTGTTGGCATCCATTTCACTAAAAAGATGTTGAAAATTTTCAAAAATAAGGGTTAAAGAAGGATAAGTAAGATTTTTTGAGAGAAAAGAGAGTTTTTTTTTTGTGTCCAAGTAAAATGAAAGTTATATCAATTTATAGAGAAAAAAATCCAGAATTTTCGCAAAAAAAATAAAATAAAAAAATGCTGTAAAATAATTGAGGTCGAAAATTTGGGTTGAAAATCAAATCTAAAAATATGGCGGACCAATCAAAGGGTGACACTTGGCAAAAGCTGGAAAAAAAAAAAAAACCGCCTGACGCTGCCCTCACGCGCCTTGTCGGCGGTGAGGCGCACGCGCCATGTCGGCATCAATAGGGAGCCGACGCGTGTCCAAGGCGGGCCCCCTAAATTTTCATTCAACCCGATTGAAATTTATCAACCTTCACTTTCAACCCCCTCATATTCAACCTTCTATTGGAGCCCTTCAACTAGTTGAAATCCAATTCAACCCCCTCTTCAACCTTCTATTGCCCATGGTCTTAGTAAAAATCCGTAAGTCATTTTACTTAGAAATGAGGGAAAACCATTTTCCGGAAAATATTTTCCTCATTTTCCGGTGCGTAACAAACATCGGAAAATGGGGAAAACATTTTCCGGAAGTTATTTTACCCGAAACAAACCTAATAGCCTGGTAATTTGGTATGGAAGGAGACATGTCACTGTCAAACTAGAATACTGAAAATGTATGTCGATGTCTTACTTTAACGGAAGTGTTATCAAAGGTCTTTACAGTGCAACGATAACACTTCCGCCAACACTTTACACACCCGAATTGAAAAAAAATTTAACAGAGTTTTGCAGCAGAAATACACACAAGAAATTGTTTTTTCTCAAGATATATAAATTTATATATCTTGATGGTGCCTCAAAAGGCAAGACCTTCTACTGATAATAATAATTCGTACAAGACCGGAAGATTCATATCGCTATTACAAGAATTGCTCTAAGAACCGAAGAAGATCAAACACGAAACTCTATCCTAGCCAAACTAACTTGAAATCTGAGATTACAAGAAAGGAAACGTGTAGGAAGGATGGAGTATTATCGAACCAAGAAGTGAATGATCTTGTGTGCAAGGGTGTACTCGACAATGCTCTAGTTTGTGTTGTGTGTTAGATGCTTTCATTGTCCAAGTCCCTTGCTATTTATAGAGTAGAAATACTTGGGGAATACTTCATTTGTGGCTGGAGAGTTGATGAAAAACGTGGAGGAAGTGGTTGGAGTAGTTGCCGAGCTTTGGGGAAGATTATCTCCACATGTCCATATTTTTATGAACAAATTCTTGGTGCCCAAGTTCATGCATTGCCTCCTTGTACCTAATGGTTGTAGAGGCCTTGTACTCTCTTGATAACCACTCGGTCTTTTGAATGAGTCAATTCCCACGTTTTTCACTTGCCAATTATATCCAAGTCATGCGTAAAATCCATCTTTATGCATAACTTATCTTCTTTCAACTTCCTTGCATAATTCTAGCATTCCCACCATAGTATACCTGATTAATGGACAATAAACAATATTCCTGCAAATATATTAGATGTTAGTACAAAAATAATTCATGAAGATAATGTTCAAATATTCACTCAGACACTTGTCTGATAACATTGAGACAGTGTTAGCAGCACTTGTGGTAACATCACCAGTCTGCACTAACAAATACCATTGTTGTTTGTATGTCAACCGCCACATTAAGGCCTAACCCAACGCATTCCTTGTATGACCAACAAGTTTGGCTAGCTCTTTTGGCAATGGCCATAAAATCAGCATTGCCCCAGCATTCGTTGCCTTAGCTTGTGGCGATTGCCACATCTCTTACTCATGCTGTTTCAGAAATTACAACAGTTTGTTAATTTAATCCATTAAATTAGATGTCCTTAGTTTTAAAGGCATTAAAATTAACACCTTCGTCCATTGACAATGTATTACTTTTAATCAAATCAGCTGTTTAGCATATAATTTTAGTTACAATTTAAACAAATTTAACTAAAGTAACTATCATTATCAAATAGAAGAATTATAATCCAGACCTAAACAACTCTGTACACATAAGAATCAATGTATTGGTCAATCCTATTGATTTTTGAACTTTGAAGTGTATGAATTCGGAATTTCAAAATCATAACTCTATAACTCAATTGAGATGCCAAATATTTTAAGGAAATCAATACATGGAGACTGAATACCAAGTGATTTGTGTTAAAACCATTTCAATTATTTGACCTAATTGCAAAACTCGTCCAACTAAGTATATGGAGACTGAATGGTCATGGTCCAAATGCGCCTAATAGAATTAAAAGAATGTCCTTTTTCTGGTTTTTTAAATTTACAAAATTTATGTTGGGCATAAGAATTAAGAAAAAAAGTAAAAAATACTATGATGTATCGTGAGTGTAGATAATTGGGTATGAGAGAGAAAATGTAGCAGAGAATAGTAAGTGAATAGTTGTTGTGAGTAAAACAAGTGAGTCCCATTATTTATAAGTAAATTTTTTTTTAAACTAAAGAAAGACAACCATTTTTATTTATTTTTTTAGATTAAAACAAAGCAGATGGAGCAGTAAGTAGTAGTTTCTGGTCGTGAGATTCAAACGCTTGATGGCGGGTGACATGTAAAAGGTAATATAAAAATCCTGGTAATTAGTAGTACGATCTACATTAAACTTTATTTAAATGAAACCCTGGGATTTGGTTAATCATAATGAGCTCTGAACCACCTCATTCACACGAATGGTAATTAATGCTTTGTTTGTCATCCTCGTTTTTGTTACTTACGTGCTAATTGCATGCTTTGATAATGATGGTGCTATGTGATGGTACCCGTTGGAGTTGGATTTGGTGGGTCCCATTTTGCGGTTTGGACCAATTTTCCAAATATTGCACTAATCATAAAGTGGCACCTACAAATTATTGAAAACAGTAACATTTTTTACACTCCCAAAAAATTTAATTTGGCTTGTACATCATGAAGCACATATGGTACATTTTTACCTACACCCGGCCTTTATCGAACATCTGTTTTTATTATCTGTTCGTTTTGTATTCTTAAACTACTCATTCCGGTTCACTATTAGACCAAATTTTAAGAAAAATAATCATCACTTTTGTGTAAGTACAGTATATTCAAATTATTCATCCACCCTTGGTGGTGTTGCTTTTTCCGTCTCCAAATATTTGTATTTTAAAAGGTTGAAATTTGTTTTAAATTATTTGTTGTTTTGCAACTCCTTTCCTTTTAAAATATTTGTCACCGTAGACTTTTTCACACATACTCCCTCCATTCCAAATTAAGTCACTTTTGGCCAAATTACACAAACCAAAGAAAGTAGTAAATATCCTTAAAATTTCCCTTATTGCCCTTTATCTTTCCTCTTAAATGTTTTACTGCTCACCCTAATTATGAGTAGTTCCTTAATTGAATGTGGTAGAGAGAACCTGAGAGTAGGTATTTAATGAGAGGGTAATTTTATCCAAAACTGTGAAATACTCCCTAAAGTGACAGCTAATTTGGCACAAGATTTCTTTTTAAAAGTGACAGATAATTTGGAACGGAAGGAGTATTAAGAAATATAATTAATGCATGTTAAGAAGACCCATTTGCTCCTAAATAATCCAACTTTCTAGGTGATTAAACGCTTTCATGAGAGATACTTTCACTATCATTAATAATGGTATAATTGAGACAAAAGGGTAAAAGTACATTGATAATAGTAAAATGACAGATATTTTGAAACAATTTTTTACTCCTAAAGCGACATATAGTTTGAAACGGAGGGAGTATTATTTAAGCAATTTTAGCATTATTTTATCAAATATACCTTTATTTATAAATATATAACTGTCATGGTTAAAGCATTAAATTACCTAAATAATTGAAATATTATGAGGGTAATTTAGTATTAGATATGAATTGATTTTTGTTTTTAATATGTGTGAAATTCTAAAACTAAAAGTATTTTGGGCGGAGGGAGTACAATTTATTAATTACTTTCTTATTGTGAGAAGTACTGATACGGGGAAAAAACGCAACGGAAAAGAAGAATAAAAAAACGGATAGAAAATGATAGGATGCTCACCACTTCAAGGAATCCACCTTGAAGATACAGGACATAAACAACTCACCACTCTAAGAAATCCACCAAAGAGATACAGGGTTGTGTTTGTTCACCACTAAACGGAATCCACCGAATTGATAAAGAACAAGAAAATATGGCACAAAGCACAATCTTATACTCCCTCCGTCCCGGTAGAAGCTTCACCATTTTGAGAGTGCACAAGAATTAAAAAAATGATGAGTGGGAAATGGGTTGTGAGAGGTAAGAAGTGAGTGGGTATGACAAGTGGGACCCATAGTTTAAATGTGTGAGGGGGAAAAGTTAGTATGTATGACAAGTGGGGACCACAATTTATGTATGTGAGAGGAAAAAGTGAGTGGAGATGACAAGTGGGGCTTAAATTTATAACCATTTTAGGAAAGGTGAAGCAATCAACGGGACATCCATTTGGGTAATAAGTGAAGCTTCAAATGGGACGGAGGGAGTATTATTTTATAAACTCAAATTCCCACTCTATGTTACAATGACAATTTGTAGGCTATTTATAGTTACTTGGAACAACCCTCCAAGCTTAGGAATCATCAAAATACTTTAAGGATTAAGCTAACAATTTATTGTTTAAGGATAACATAGCCTAGAAATCTCAAAACACATGATAAACATGAATACTTGGCCAAATTCAGATGAAACTGTCTTTAGGACTACCTTATAGTCAAATAGCCATAACTCTTTGTAGAAAAATCCAAACGATGATCCGAAAAAGGTTGTAGAAACAAGACTCATAGACCTTTCCAATGATATTTTGCTTGTAATTTTTAGACAAGCCGTTTGAAAGATACAGTCTGTTATAGTGGACTGATTTTACTGAAACTGTCAAATACCAATCACTTGGTTTCGGCTAATATAAGTGAAAAAAAAAAAACAATTAATAAAAGTATTGTTGTTGTCGTTGTATACTTGATACTTTGTCCACTAAGCTTTGTCCATTAATCTGTTGCAATATTTTTTCTCTTAAATTTCCAAAAAATGCTAAAGCGACAGCTATTTCAGGTCATCAGAGTAACATGAAGCATATTTTAAATATACTAAAATTCACCGTTTAATATTTCTCAAACACATGTATCTTAGTGTTTCAAAAAACAAACAAACATGTATCTTAGTTAATTTGTCAAAAAGAAAATGGGAGCATTAAAAAATATTTCTACCATAACATATAATTCATGTTTTGAGATAAAATAAGTATCTTTCGTTTTAGGCGCATCTCATTTCTATTACTTTATCATCGAGTAAGTTATAGGGGAACGAGTTACTCCCTAAATTAAAGAAAGTCCATTTTTTTTTTACTTGCAAGCATTTAGTTAACATTTACGAACAGTTTGAAAAAAAAAAACTTTTTATAATTTAGGGAGAAACGAGTTTCCCCAAAGATTAGTGTTCAGGGCCGGTCCCGTTGGATGTGGTGCCCTAGGCTAATTTCTCAATCGAGGCCCTTAAGTTTATGTGAGTTTTTTGAAAAAAATAAAACACATACGAAACTAGTATGTAAGAATATTTCACTGTAAATAAAAATACGATGTACGAAGTGCTTTCACATTATACTATGAAAACACTTTTATTAGCACATTTAGAAGCAAAATCATGAATCAAAGTCGAATAATCAACATTATCAACTGTTTCCTTCTCAATCGAAATCATAGCTAGTCCATTTAGCCGTTTTTAAGATATCGTGCTTCAAACACTACTAGAGAAATAATGTTTTGAGGCTATGAAAATGGTCTCCAACTTTTAAATATGGTGTCTAATAATGATTTTGGAGACCAAATGCGTGGTCTCAAATATCTGGTTGCTAAATATAACAAACATTGTGGTCTCCAATTCGAAACGACATAATGGTCTCGAAAATACAAGTTGGTCGCGAAAAGGAGACCAATACATGGTCTCGAAATGGGGACCACCACGTGGTCACGAAATCTGATTCAATATGGAGACCACTAATTCGTCTCCGATTTGGAAAAGGTAGAGACCACACAACCGTCTCCAAATTTAAATCTGTATTAATACATTTATAATTATTTATAAATATAAATTTATTTTTTATATATGCAAAATAAATATTTTTCAGCATAATTAATTAAATATAAAATTAAACAAAAGGTTACAACATTATACCAAAAGATTATATAACATTATACCAAAAGGGTATAAATGTGACATTTTCATGTTTAGCCAACATTAACCTAACATTATACCAAAATGTTATAACATTAACCTCACCTATTCTTTCTAAAAAAAAAAACATTGCTGCACCTACTGCTCCATTACTACCAGGCTCCAATTCATTTCCACCACCTTGCTGCACCTACCAAAAAATACATTGCTGCACCTTGCTGCACCTACCAAAAAAAAACCTTGCTGCACCTTGCTGCACCTACCAAAAAAAACATTGCTGCACCTTCCACCACCACCTTCATTCATTTCCACCCATACCTCTTCAAAAAGCAGCTGGATCATGAAGCATTTGTAAAAAAGAACCACTTCCACCACCTCCAATTCCACTACCAGCTCCACTTCCTCCACTGCCGCCACTTCCGTTACTGTTAGGCGAGGCTGAACTCTGGCCACTTTGTGGTTGTTGTAGTTGCAATAGTTGCATTTGGGGAGGAAACATACCCTGAGTCCATTGGTTTTGCTGCTGGGGTTGGAAGGAGCCACTAGCACCCATCATAAAACCTGGATATGTGAAGAAATTACATCATTCAGGTTGCATATAGGGACTAAGATCTGATTGGTGTGTTTGTTCAATAAGTTACCACTGTTTGTGACATCTTCAATAACAAGTGACATGCTCAACCCAAATTGACGACTCTACCAATGGACAGCACGATAAAACCAACCCCAGCAACTTAAATGCAGATCTAATTAAGACTAATATACCATATTTCAGCTTCGCAACATCAACAACAAAATAAGTGACTTTGAATTTCAGGAAACCTTATCACCAGGATTAAATTTACTGCAGCAGTGGTGTTTTAACAAATAACTAGTTCACTATTTACATCTTACAAGTATGGAAAGAAAAACGTACCAAGAGGCCATTGATTTGGTTGTTGCTGCTGCTGCTGGGAGCTCCAAGGGACCCTTGTTGTTGCAGATGGTACAATATTTGTTGCATGAGCCATTGATTTTTGCTCTTGTCTTTCTCGCTCACGCTGCTCCCTCTCTATCTCCCGGTCCCGCTCTCTCTCATGTCGCTCCTTTTCTTGTTGTTCCAGTACTTGCTGCATCATTGCCTTTAGAGAATCCATCTCTGTTTCTAACTGTTGTTCTCTTATGGACTTGAAACTATCGGAAACTTGACAAAGCGAGGACGGATGGGTACGGCTGGTTGGAAGCTTAAGTATGGCTCTTCCACCAGGCCCAAAACCAAATATTGCATTTCCCGTTCTGATTCTCTTCCCTTCATTGACATCGACAACAGCAGTTTCCCAAGATTCACCCTCAAATGGGACACGAGTGTTGGAAGCACTATTTGGGTCAATGATACCCTTAGAAATTGCTTTTTCTCGGGCAATATCTTTATATTTATCCTGTCCATAATAAAACCCCAATAGAATTAACTATGCAGCAATAATTGTATGCAGCAATATCTTTATATTTATATTTATCCTGTCCATAATAAAACCCCAAACGAATTATTTCATTTAAGGAAGTAATTTTTTACTCACAAAGACATGTTCACTCTTTTTACTAGCCCAAAGCAACTTTCCATCCGGCCCCTTGCGAGTATGCATAGCAGTATACGCATCCGCTTCATCAACTTGTTCTCCATAGATTTTTTTCTAAAAATAGTACAAACGGCAGATTACAACACACAACTAAGAAAAACAGAACAGAAAATTAATTAAAAACAGAAATAATAATGATGAAATACTTACCATGAGTGCTAAGAGATTAATGAGGCTAAGAGATCCCCCTGGTGTGCACGCAAGCCTCCCCATTAATACTCTCTCTATTCCTCTTATTTGTGTTTGATATTTCTTCACTGTCCCACCATTCTAGCCATTGGTTCCAAGCATCATCAGCCATACAAACAGGGCGTATCTTTTGCTCATCCCATTTCAATTTCATTCTACTTATAATACCTTTATACCGCACAGATATCATGACCTTAAATGCTTTGAAGAAAACATCATCAGATTGGTCGGGACAACAATACTTGATATGGAAAATACAAATAATTTCGAATTTAAGGAGAATAAAGTTGTAAGATGATCTTCAAGGACAACTTTTTCTATTATGGATTGAATTAATTATATCTCTATCACCCGGAAAGATTTTGGTTTCATTATTTTCGTGAAGTAAGATACATGAGTCTAGTTCATGACTGTTAAATTTCATGACCTTTCAAACGGATACATCCATCTATATTGAACAGGACCACCAACCCTGGCTTCATATGCTAAATGTATTGGTAAATGCTCCATTGAATCAAAAAAGATGGCGGAAATATCTTTTCGAGCTTGCATAATGTCACCACAATGCTTTTTTCGAGCTTTCTCATATCTTCAACTCGTAAAGTGCTTGAGGTCAATGCTCTAAAGAATTCTCCCAACTCGGTCAAAGCAACCCATATATCATTTGGCAACAAGTCTCTTAAGGCAATTGGAAGTAACCTATCCAACAACACGTGGCAATCGTGACTCTTCAACCCAAACATTGTCCCTTCTTCAACATTCACACAATTTCCAATGTTAGATGCATAACCATCAGGAAGCTTCAAATCTTTCAACCATTGAAGGACACGAACTTTATTATCTTTTGAAATCACAAACGGTGCAGCAGGCTTCATCAGTTTCCCGTTAACATATTCCAAATTGAGATTATCACGCTTGCATATCCCCTCGAGATCTAGACGGCCATTAGGAGTGTCTTTTGTTGTCTTGAAATCCATAACTGTGTTAAATATATTATCAAACACATTCTTCTCAATGTGCATGACATCGAGGTTATGTCGTATCAAGTTTGTCTTCCAATAAGGCAGCTCCCAAAATATACTCTTCTTGGTCCAATTGTGAGTCTCACCAAAACCTTCTATTCTTTCTTTTGAATATTTCCTACCCCATTTGATGTCAGGCAACCTCGAAACCCGCTGTAAAACTTCTTCACCATTAAGACGAGAAGGAGCCTCCCTATATTCAACCTTGTTTCTTCTGAAGGCATTCTTTTGTTTTCGAAATGGATGGTCATTTGGGATAAAGCGTCTATGACAATCAAACCAACATTGCTTCTTAAAATTCTCAAGCCTGAAGGCATTTGTATCCTCCATGCAATAAGGACATGCCAATCTTCCATGTGTGCTCCAACCAGACATCATCCCATATGCTGGAAAGTCATTAATTGTCCACATAACTGCAGCTCTCATGTTAAAGTTTTGCGACTTGTTTGCATCCCATGTCTCAACACCAACATTCCACAATAGCTTTAACTCATCGATCAATGGCCGGAGATATACATCAATATTTTTTCCTGGGCTAAATGGTCCAGGAATGAACAAACTCAAATACATGTAAGGATCAGTCATACACAACCAAGGGGGAAGATTATAGACGGTTACGATAACTGGCCAACTTGAATAAGATTTTGCCGCCGGTCCAAAAGGAGTAAAACCATCTGAACATATCCCCAACCTTATATTCCTAGCATCTGCTGCAAATTCAGTATATGTGGCATCAAAGTTTTTCCATGCTTCTCCATCGGATGGATGAGTCATAACACCTTCTTCGCGTGGACTCTCTTTATGCCAACGCATAGCTTCAGAGCTATCTTTGGAAGCATAAAGGCGTTGCAACCTAGGAATCAAAGGCATATAACGTAGTTGCTTATGAGGCACATTTCTCTTATGTTTCGCACTACCACGCCGTGGAGACTTATACCTACTAAGTCCACATACCGAACATGATTCCAACCCCTCATCTTCTTTATAGAAAAGCATGCATTGATTCCTACAACAATCAATTTTCTCATAACCAAGACCGATATTCCCCATCAACTTCTTTGTGTCATAAAAATTTGCTACCATTTTATTCTCTTTAGGCAGCAAATGTCGTTGAGCCCATGCCGTGATTCGGTTATAAGTATGTTGGCTCATGTTTGAATCAGCCTTAATATTAAGAAGCTCAGCTACAGACTCCAACACACTCGACTCTGCACCTGGATAAACCTTCTCATTTGCAGAATCCATCATTCTCAGAAATGATTTAGCATCGTGATTTGGTTCCTCTTCAGAATTTAATGTCCAATCAAATGATGGACCAGCCGCATCTCTAACCATATCATCCATACCCACAACTTGTTCTTCATCTACATTTACTTGTTCTTCATCTACAGTCACCGCCTCTTGTTCAATTATGGAATTTGTAACTATAGATGGACGCCTTTGTACATCTGTAAAAGCAATCCTTGGCTCACCATGCAATATCCACCTCTTATAATTATCAACAAACCCGTACTTCATAAGGTGCACCTTAATATAACCATCAGTTTGGACTTTGTTATTGCGACAAATGCTACACGGACACCGAATCATTCCATCACGTAAACATTCAGGATGTGATCTAGCAAATTCTACAAAATACTTCACACCTCTTACAAATTCTTCAGTACATCCCCTTACTCCTATGACTCTTCGGTTATCCATCCAACTACGATCTTCCCCTTCCATTATCAAATCCTATATTCACCAATAACACAATTTTTGTTATTAAAAATTTTGTTATGTACGAATCACATTATTTAGGCTTTAGATATAAGGTAAGGCTTCTATCCCATCTCAAAATGCAAGATTGTATGAATTGCAAATAACATCTTTATCTACAAAGTTTTATACAATCAACAATTGAGAAAATTTCGGCAGCATAACCCATTGGCTCTCCAAATGCACGACTTAGACATGATCAATCAAATACTATGAATTGAAAATTGATAGTATTTGACGACACATGTCTAGTATACACCCAGAGAACAATAGGAAATGCGACCGGAAAATCTCAATTGTCAACTATATAAGCATATAAAGTAGACAAAGATGATATCTACAATATTCATACATTCGAGCATTTTAAGATTGTCCAAACGGAAAATTCAAGAATCAGTAACTCAATGTTGCCTCAACATGATTAAAGATTCTTGAACGGGTTTCTAAGCTTTTGTGATGACACATCACTTAATAGGTTACGATGTTACATCGTAAAACAACGTTTGCTTAATAAATTATCGTAAAATGAATAATTTCACGATAAAATAATTAAAAATTAATTTCATTGTATCTTTTTATTTAAAATCAATTAGCATACAAACACCAACCCCATCCCCTACCACATCTACATCCTTAACCCCCCCCCCCCCAACACCCCATTAACAGCTTATTGCATCTAATCATTAATTAAACAAAATTTGAGAAATAGCAAATGGAAGGTTCATTTGGGATGGAAGGAGTACTTAGAAATCAATAAAGGTACTCCTAATAACAACAAAAATAATGCCTTTCTTGTTTTAAAGACCTTCACATTTTTTTATCATGCATGGCTTATGTATCATGTAACTTTATTGTCATCCTCAACAACAATTAACTGATAATGTAAAAGTTGTATTAGAGAAAATTGGGATACATATGCCCTACAGATTATACTTCCATACTACTCATTCCCAACATGAATCTTTTTTTGTTCTTGATCAAGAAAAAAAAAGGTATTAATTAAGCGGAGTGATCACAACTACTCCGACAAACTACAGATAAAGCAACTACTCAAATGTTCCACAAATCCAGCTCAATTACATACCAGTACACAGTGACAGAAACACAGCCAAAATTAGGTCTCACACCATGAATAAAGATCAGAATGAACCATATTGAGCATAAAATCAGTGAAGCATAATCCTTCATTTCTCATATAAAACAATCCAATTCATACCCAAAAAAAAAAAAAAAACACTCACCTGTGACCAAAATCAACCCAGACGTGAGCTGTTTCAAGAAGACAACTCTCTTTCCCTTAACCAGAGTTCATGAAAATCAAAATCGATCTTCCTAGGGCACAAAATAAATGGATGAAATTAGGTTTGAATGGATCAATTTGAATCAAAACTTGAACAATATTTGATGGAAAGAGCAAAAGAATGATAAAATTAGGTTTAGGAATTACAAACCGAGGGAGAGGCCGGCAGAAAAATAAACAGAGGGAGAGGCCGGAGTACGCACAAAGGGGATGGAGATGACCGCCGGTTATGTACGCACAATGGGGAGGGAGATGGATCAGACGATCGAGCCTCGTGCTCTTCAGATTCCTTCACCGGACCGAGGTTTCAGCCGGCAGCACGAATTGGGCATAGTCGACGACGATGATGAACTGAATTGGGCATAGTCGACGATGATGAGGAGCTGCGGAAATTAACTAGGTTAGGAAGGGGGAGAAAAAGAAGGAACGGGTAGAAAAGAAATGGAACCCTTTTCTCTAATTACCCTTCACGAAATCCCAAAAAATAAATGGCGACCATTAAATGGTCCCCAATTATTTTCATTTCCCGCTAATAAAATTTCGTTTTACCGCTTCTTCTGTTGAGACTTTTTTTTTTTTTGTTGAGACTATACATTGGTCTCAAAATACCGAGGTGGTCACGGTTGCTTACTAGGGACCACTTTGTGGTCTCTAATTTTTATTGAATTTTGGCTCATATTTAACAACGATTGATTGGTCTCTAATTATATATAAATCGTCCCTATTTCACGACCAACATCTTGGTCTCCAAATTCTCGTCTCCAAAATTATATATTCTAGTAGTGAAATATACACACGTATACGAAAATTTTGGGGCCCCAATAATCACACATTTTCTGAGGACACTAGCTAGGCGTTCGTTTTAGTGGACTATACTGTTAAGCCGGCCCTGTTAGTGTTTTCATTGAGCTGCTGAGAGTGAGACAATAGCAGTCGGATTACCCAACCAACTCGATTAACAGTATACGACAATTACGAGTTACATTATCACATATTCTTCACATACAAGGTACAAACCATAATGCATGTTGGATGGTGGTTCTGTACGTTGATCGAGGCCGAGGGGATAACATGGTTATCATTAGTTTACGACACATAAATCTCCATTGCATGCATGCATGCACGCAAAATAAGATTATAAACACTCAAAAAAAAAAAAAAAAAAAAAACCTAGGAATTCAAACTCTTCTAAGACATGATTGTAACAATACAAAGTCAAGAAGACACAGTTTTGAAGTACTAAATAAAAACATTCCTCAAAAGCAACAAGAAATGAATCTCACTCTATACTGATCTAGCTTTAGAGAAATCTTCAAGAAATGGGTTTGGAATTAGAAGCAAGGATCTTACTTTTTTGCAGTTGCAGGAATATATATATATATATATATATATATATATATATATACACTCCGTCCCATAACTATAACTATGTGCACAAATTCCTTTTTTGGGCGTCCAATTGATAAGTCACACGTTTTTAAAATGACAACAATTTTGTACTATCATTCCCACTCATTCTCTCTCATACTTTACTTTTATATTCACAACACTAATCAATCTACTATTCCCTACCCTACTTTCTCTTTCCTACTTCATTTTTCAAACTCACAACAACTACCCATTACTATTCATTTCTTAATTCCCGTGCACAACTCATTTTGTCCATGTAGTTATGAGACGGAGAGAGTATATATATATTATGTTAAAAAGTGAGATCCTATTTGAACTAAATAAAGCAAAAGTTAAGTGATATACTATTGATGAAGACCAAAGTGAAGAGAGGAGCAAAAGGGTTGGATGATTGTAATAAGTTGGAGGTGGTGCTGCTTGTCCCCACCATAGAAAGATGGAGTCTTTGGTCAAGATTTTGACCTCCAAGAACATAAAACACTGCAACCTCTATTTGTCCCCTCTACGGGTGTCTAAATTTTATAGCCAAAAGCCAATTTCAATTATTTATTTTTTTAGAACTTATTTATATTTCTTTTTTCGTGTTTATTCTTTTTGTAGTTTTTTTTTATTGGTGTTTGTTCCTTTGATTCTATGAGCAGGGCATTGTGGATATATTTGGCTTAGTTGGCATGGTTGTGGTGGAACTACTTTTTCCGGCAAATCTTCCTTGCTTCAACCAATACTTATACAATACAAATACTCAATAAATAAAATTGGGTTCCCTTATTTAATTACATTGGCATAAAAAGTTTGATCAGAGGAGTTTCAATAATTAATTATAATGTCTAGCTTAAAGAAATTATGATACACATATATATATATGTGTGTGTGTTACTCTCTTTCAAATTCCATCTCATTCAAATTCTATCCATGTCCTCTAATGATTAACTTTGACAAGATTAACCTTTTATTATTAGGCATTTTTTAATTAATAAACGCTTTAAGCTATTGCAAGAGTTCACTTAGAAGTGCGGTGGAGATTGAACACTAACCTTTCATTTAGAAAGGGCTACTCGATACTACTTGAGCTCGATCTCTTTGACTAACAAAATTAACTCCGCATGCATGTAGATAAGCACCAAATATATCAATGTTACACCTGTTGAAATAAATTGTCCATTTTTCCAAGGAATATTGACAAAAAATGAAAGCTCATTTTATAAACAATTAACCAGGCTTAAAAAAAAACAAAAAAAAAAACTACTACAGTCACCTCTAAATATCATTTGCTTGTATGTATTGTGCATGCAGTTATATATATTGCTACAATTTTTTTTTAGTTTATTTTTTTTGAAAAAAAAACACATCTCTAAATATATACTGTATGTTACAAATCCCTAAAAAAGAGAAAGAAATTAGAAAATACTCCCTCCGTCCCACCTCACTTGAGACCTAAGAGGTGGGCACAATAACTAAGGAAAAAAATAAAATAAGGAAAATGTGTGGTAAAAAATGAAGAGAGAGAATGAGTGGGGTTAATAGTAGGTTGGTTGAATGAAATGTGTGGTGGAAAGTGGAGAGAGAGAATGAGTGGGTGGGGTAGATTGAATATAAAATTATAAAAAAATTACCATTTTGGGAAGTCTCAAGTGAAGTGAGACGGACCAAAATAGAAATAAATCTCAAGTGAGGTGGGACGGAGGGAGTACTCAGTATTAACAGATTCAGTCTTTGAGATATATTAGTTGTCCTACTTAAAATTCCCCGACCAAATTTCAATTCAATCCACTTATCATATTCACAACAATTACCCTATTACTATTCTAAACCACTTACAACCTTACCGACTTTCAATACTCATACTCACGAAACTTAATAGTTTTACTTATATAATTTTTGATTTAGGTGAATAACAATTTTGTTTTGCAATTTCTTCTTTATGAATTTATCTATAGTTATATACTCTCTTTCTCCGTCCCAGCACAAGTAGGACTAGAGAAGTGAGCACAATTAAAAAGAGATAATTAGTATATATGTAGTAGAAAATGAAAAGAGAGAATGAGTGGGGTAGATAGTCATAGTAGTATTGGTCGAATAAATTGAGTGGTCGAAAAATGAAGAGAGAGAATGAGTAAGGTTAAATGGTGAGGTTGGTTGAATATAAATATATTAAAACATTTTCATTTTGGGCAGTCTCAGTTGTGTTGGAACGACTTAAAAGGGAAAAAAAGTCATATTTATGCTGGGACGGAGTGAGTATTTCTTAATTTCTTTTAGTGATAGTTTTTTTTTTTTTTCCCCCATTTCAAGTGAGATGGAGCGAGTGAGAATATGCTTATGAATTTATCACTTACTCCCTCCGTCCCATCTTAAGGGTAAAAAAAAATGGGTGGGTTATAGAATTAAGAAAAAGGTGATGTGTTGTGAGTGTTTGATAGTTGAGTGAGAGAGAGAAAGTGGGTAGAGAAGAGTTAGTAGATAATTGTTGTGAGTAAGACATGTAGGCCCCACTTTCGATTTTAGGATTTTGAATTTTAAGTTGGGACGTCTAAAATGGAAATTTTTTACCCTTAAAATGGGACGGGACGGAGGGAGTATTCTATACTATTCGAGGTATAGTGGAATAGATGGTCTTGGTTGAATCCTTAGGAATAAAGCTTAATTAGGATGCAAACTTGGCGCAGCATCCTTCAACGGAGGCACTCATTTGTGCAGCTTTTATCATATGGAGGCTGGCTGAACAAAGAGAGAGAGAGTACTCCTACTAACTGACAAAATAAAAGAGTAATTTCTTTTCTTTTACATCAGATCAAGACAGAAAACTCCCTGCTAAAATTCCTTTAACCTCCATCATCTTCACCTTTTTTTCACATTTCATTCAAATTTTTGCTGTCAATTAATGTGACAATGTAGAACACATTAATTATTGAGCCAAAAGTGCTTACTGTATGAATTACTCCCTCCGCCCCAAAATAATCTTCCCGTTTGTCATTTCTCATTTTGTCCCAAAAAATTCTTCATATTTCTACAATTTCGGCTTAAAAGTGCATGAACAAAGCATTGCTAATGAAGCAAGTATTGATATTTTTAAAAAGTTTGAATAGTTAAATGGAAAGATCATTTTGGGGCGGAATCATTAAAATATAGTATGGGAATTCCATTTGAACGCAATTTTATCATCTACTGGTTAATTATCCATCCCATGTTGTTGTCTGTGTCAAATTTGTTTGCCTTCTAGTTTTAGAACTTTTTGTGTTGTTTCAGTGTTTGTTCTCTGACTAGAAATATGCTTCTCAATAATGATCTATACGACTAGACAAAGGTGGTAAGGTTCAAATTCTAGTGTCTAGTCTTTTCTTGACTATTGGGTCACTTATATAAGTACTATTTCGAGTCATAGAGACTCCCTCCTCCAAAATAGCTATATCGTTTTTCAATTTTGAAAAAGTTTTATGTGGAAAACTTGTTTTACGCTCGCTTTAGTATAAAACGTGTTTTCAAATCAGTTTTTCATAAGACCGACACTTATGTATGGAAAACCATTTGTTTTCATCTTTTAGTGTGTAAAACAAGTTTTTTATTAGACTGACTCAAACTTTTTTGATGCTGGAGTATAACTTAAAGAAGATATTATCATTTTAGTCTTGTAAAAAAATTATTCAGTATCAAGTAACAAGTTTAAGAGCATATTTGCATCTTATCCTTGAGTGCATTGAAAAATTATGTATTTTCCCACTATATGTTATTATGACTTCATTTTAACATGTCGCGCGCAAAACACTGACAGGTGCAGGTCAATACTTTATATTTTTACAACACCCGAATCGAAAACTTAGACCTCATAAATTGTAAGGCTTGATTTTTACGTCTAAACCACTATTTTCTTTTATTTTAAGTAAGGACGGGTCATCACTGATTTTGAGACAAGTGGAAGTGGAATTGAATACTCCTGTATTTTCTTGTTTCAATACATTTGGGCTGTCCATTCATTCATGGGCTTTTCTTGGCCTATGGACCGAAATGGAACAACAGGCTTAAATTATGTCTCATGGATCTTAGATCATAACTGAATCAGAGGCCCAGACGAAGCAGTTCTCGCATCTCTTCGTGAAGGGCTAGCTCTCACATTTTCTTTGTCTTACATGAAATATACTCTCTCCGTCTCCATCAAAATAGCCGTAGCAGTTGACATGTCAATGTTTATAAATGTGTTATCCTTATTTGTTCATTCAACGTACAAATGTAAACTTGCACTAAGTTTTTTTTTAAAAAAAAAAACTTAAAATGTTACATTTATTTTGAGACCGATTAGGATGAAAAGCGTTCTCCCTCTATACATGTCGTTCGTGAAGGGCTAGCTCCCACATTTTCTAGATATACTCTCTCCGTTTCCATCAAAATAGAAGTAGCAGTTGCTCGTCATGTCAATGTTTATAAATGTGTTATCCTTATTTGTACATTCAACGTAACGTACAAAGGTAAAAGTGCACTAAGTTCTTTTTTAAAACTTAAAATGCAACATTTATTTTGAGACTGATTAGGATGAAAGTGTACTCCCTCCGTACATATCGTTTTACGAGTTAATTTTTATTTCAAAATACTTGACGTTGACGTTTTACTATTTCTAAGCATTTTTTTTGTTGTATACCAATTAGAGCCTTATTTCTGATAGAGAACTATCTTTTTGCACATCTATTTAATTGTTTAGATAATTCAATTACTTTGGGGTACATGAGACTTTTTCACGTGTATTAATTGCATTTTTTTCATGTTCGTGAAAAATTCTAAAACAACATGTATTTTGAAACGGAAGAAATAGTATCTATCTCAAAGCACTTGTAGTTCTCAAGCATATTAGGAAAAACAATCAACACGATAGACTAAATCACCCTTTTAATATTTGAAGTACCTAGACAATTAAATGCTTTTACAATGCCAGCTACTTAATTATAAATAAGGGTTTAGACAAAGTGTCTTAAAGTTTTATGAAAAATATAAAACTGCAAATATTTTGAGAAAAAAAAATCTCTTAAAACTGCAAGTATTTTGAAACAGAGGGAGTCACATTTATTTAGGATTGAGGGAGTAGCCAATGTTGCGTTTGCACCAATGTTCTAAAAATCGATTGGCGGTCGCTAGGTGGCAGAGCAGCGCCTAGGCGGGCGGAGACGGGGCCGAGAAATTCGCGTTTTTTTTTTTATAAATCTATAAATATATATGTAGTTATTCAAACAATAATGCCACTTATTTTTGTAATTTTTCAAAAAATAATAATATATTTTAATTTTCACAAAAAATGAATTATTACTAAAAGTATTCTATGATTTTTAATTTATATTTTTGTAAAGATATAATTGTGTATAAATAAAATAATAATATCTAACTAACGGAGCAGCGCCTAGCGCCTAGATTTTTAATTTATATTTTAATATGTGAAAAGTAGGTTTTTTTTGCTTATATTTGTGGTCGGACCGGAGTAATATATTGATAAATTATTAACAAACATTTTTCTCACTGAATCAGCCTAAACCCGCCTAGGCCCCCCTAAATATACCTAGACCGCCGAATTCGCCTAGCTGCCAAGCCCGCCTAGCGCCTAATTTGGCCGATTTGATGAAAGTCTCGGCGGAACACCCCTGACTAGCGCCTAGGCGCTCGTCTTTTAGAACACTGGTTTACACAATGTAACAACAAATAGTTAATTATCTCCCTATGATTAGGGACATAATTAGATCATCTCCAACGGCACTCTAAAACTTTAAAATAGAACATTATTTTGCTCCAACAGAACTCTAAACTTTGCTCAATTATAGAGCAACTCTATCACTTGCTTCAAATTTGGTATAATAGATAGTGCTCCACTATCCTCTTTTTTTTCATCTTTTTTTTTTTTAAGTATTTTTCTTTTTAATATAGATGAAAAGATTTGAAAATATAAAATTTATATTACCTAATATTATTTATATATGTGAAACAATAATAAATATTTTTACTATATTTTTATTTAGGTAAGATTTGAAGTAAATTGCCGGAAATATTTGGTGTAAAAATTACACTATTATAAAGAATAGCGTAATTTTTGCACTAAACTGTTGGAGATGGTCTTAGAATCTCTAATCCGGATGGTCAAAGCATGAAACGCAACTGTTATTTAAAATAAAATAAAAACGCCTTAAAATAGTACTAAATATATAACTGTTATTACTCCATGTATTTCCTAATAATTTTTGTATTTACTACTTTGGTTTGTCCCAAATCTATACTTATAGTATTTTAAAGTTGGTGAAATCAACCATGGAAATGACACATAAGCTACAAATGAGTTTATCTTGATTTAGAGAATGACATGTAATATGACATTTGCAATCTTGGAGGCTTTTGGCATTCTCTCACCTAGGTTAAAATAAGAGGTAATAACCATAGATATGAAACTAAGTAATTTAGTGATTCTATAAGAAGATAATGATATCTAATATAACATATACTCTTGTATATAGAGTATTAGACTAGGTAGGTCAAATCTAATAGAACATATACTCTTATATACTCCCTCCGTCTCAGGTTAATGTGCACTTATTTCTTTTTTCGTCCGTCCCAAGTTAGTGTGAACTGCCCAAAAATAGCAAAGAATCTTTACTATTCCTCCCACTCATTCTCTCTCTTACTTTACTTTTACATTCACAACACTAATCTAACTTACTATTCCTCCCACTCATTCTCTCTCCTATTTAATTTTTCATACTCACAAACACCTCATTCCATTATTTATCTCTCTTACTTTTTCTTAATTTATGTGCCCAATATTTTGGTTCACACTAACTAGAGACGGAGGGAGTATAGAGTATTAGACTAGGTAGGTAGTGGATGCATTAAAAGAACAATAAGATCATTAAGAAGTGACTTTTCAATTTTCAACTAATCAAATTTTCATAATTCAATAGCTTTGAATAAACCATAAGATTATTAAGAAGTGACTTTTCAATTTTCAACTAATCATATTTTCATAATTCAATGGCTTTGAATATCATGCATTGTTTCAAATAACTCACATTCATAGGAAGGCAGTGAAATTGTTCATGTATTACAAGAGACAACACATTATTCAAAGCCACTGAATTATGATGGAATACAAAAAGTTTTAAGTATCAAGTGAATTTTAAATGACAGAAAGTGAAAAGATAGATTAAACATGATTTTAGTTACTTTACTCAAGAAGTCCAATAAACAATGTACTTAAAGAAGATGAAACATTAGGTGAAAAATAATGGTAACATATAAAAAGTCTATAACTTGTATTATATTAATATGACCTGCATTCATTAACAAAAGTAAATTATAAATTATCAACAGTCTCATAAGTTAGTAGAACCTTCACCTTTAAATGCTATTACAAAATTATGAAAACCAAACATTTATTTATCAAGTACTGTATCCAAGTGTTGCACTTGGATACAGTAGGTTAAAAACTAATGTATTCAATTGTATTTTTGAAAATTAGATACTATATCCAAGTGTATCTCTATAATATGGACCTTTGATTTTGTATTTAATCAAACGGTTGTGATTTGTTCTCACGGTTTTTATTTAAAATGGTTCTCACAAGGGCGCGACCATATATATATATAAAGGGTCGTGCTCATGTGAGAACCTAAATATCGTGAGAACCGTGAGAACTTAGATACATTATGTTTTTACCTAATGTATCCAATGGTTCACTTGGATACATTACTTGGATACATTAGGTAAAAACTAATATGGTTCACTTGGATAAATTACTTGGATACATTAGGTTCTTACCTAATGTATCCAAGTTCTCACGGTTCTCACGATATTTAGCTTTTCATTTGAGCACCTACCTATATATATATATAGGTAGGTGCTCAAACGAATGAATGAAACCTTCAAACAAGCCAACAATGGCTTCTAGGGTTAAAACCCACAAAGTTGCCAAAGCAAACAATGAAATCCATTAATCAAAAATATGTTCAACACAAAGTAGGAAAATAGTATTTATACCTAACAACTAATTAAAACCCTAACCTAAAAGTGTTTTAACAAAATACAAAAAATAACCCAACAATTAACAAAAGAAACCGAGTTCTGCAAAGCAATTAAATTCCTGGCGGCGCCGGGTACGGTCGTGCCCCAATTTCAGCACGGTCGTGCACTTTCTGTCGAGGCCTCCATCTTTTCACCAATTTTGCGCACGGTCGAGCTTTCTGTTTGGCGCGGCCGTGCCAATATGGCCCGGGCGGGTTTCTTCTGGAGTCCTGTAGGATCTTTGCTGGATCTTCACAAGTCCATCCTTGTTCTACATTAGCACATTAGATACATTAGTTTTTACCTAATGTATCCAAGTAATGTATCCAATGATGTATCCAAGTCAAGTAATGTATCCAAGTGAACCATTGGATAAGAAGGATGACCCAATCTATGATGCCAACTGGGGACGGAGGAGACAGACACAGAGTTAACGACAGAGCGAGACGAAAGCCATTCATAGACGTCGGGTTTAGGTTGACCTTGGAGGAGGATTGCCCCTGTGCGATTGTCCTTCACAACAAAAGAATCAGATAAGAACGTGACATAGTTTAGAAATATAGATAATATTACGAGATAATGAAGGAACATGAAGCACATGATTAAATTTAAAGGAAGAATGAGAAGTAAGGAGAGAACTAGAACCAATGTTAGATATTGGGAGATCGGATCCATCGCCAATGAATAGTTCATCCGTTCCATCATACGGACTGTGAAAAGCCAAGTTATTTAGATCATGTGTTGCATGGTGAGTGGCACCGCTGTCAAAAAGCCAATTTGCAGGTGAAGGAGAGGATCTGGAGGTGGCAGTGTAGAGAGTGGGAGGGTCCAAGTGGTTGTTGTTGAACCAGTTATTGTTGGGTGGTGGGCGGTTAGAGTTGCGATTGGATGAGGGTGGGACAGGAGTGTTAAGGTTTTGTTGACAGAAAGTAGGGCAAAAGGATAGGGAGTGACCAACTTCTCTGCACCATTGACATGTTCCTCGATAGGGTGTTCGGGGTGAAGTGTTGTTGTTGTTAGTGTTGTTGTTGGTGTTGTTCTGAGAGGAGTTGCGAGTGTTGTTGTTGGAGGTGGTTGGCCGAGGGTTGGATAGTGGAGTGTAGGGTTTATTTTCCATGTTAACTGAAGCAGCGAAGGATGGGGTGGTCCGGGCTTTGAATTTGAGAGTGTTTTCACGGTTTAGGAGTTTTTCATGGAGTTCATCAAACGTGATAGGAGTGTCACGACTTTGGATAGCTGTGATGACGCTCTTGTTGGGTTTCGAGGCAACATGCGCAGCGGAATTAAGCATTTAAAATTTATAGAAACCCAAAGCCCATAGATCCATTCATATGATTATTGCAAATACATCTACCTTGAAGCGTTTCCTTAGCAACCTTGAATTCGGTGGAGCTTTTCGAAACTTGATCACGAACACGATCACGAACAAGATCACGAACTTGAAGATGATAAGCGTCACACTCTAACGGTATCCACACCACGAACGAATATCAAGAAACATTTGATCTTGGTTGCTAGACCAATTTGTGAAAACGTTTTTCACAATCAACTATATGGAATTAATATGTGTGTTCTTGTTCTTCACTTTTAAGATCTTAGAACAAGAATAACCTCTCTCAAACTCTTTGGAAGTTGTCACAAAGCAATAGGACTGATTAGGCTGATTAAAGGTTGTTTATATACTTGCTAGACCTATTCCAAATAGGTAACAAGTGTTTAAACCCGTAAGAAAACGTATTGGAAAACCCTAGTCCAAACAGGACATCTGGTCCGCCCGGGTTCACATGTGGTCCGGCCGGGTCCTTTACAAGGTCCGACTGGACCTCCCCTATTTCCAATTTTCTCCTTTAATCTTCCTAATATTCCTCAAAGGCCCTTCGACCTATAATTCCAATTAAGTCCTTTTAAGATTCGTTCTAATGTGTGTGACCCTTTAGGATTATACTAAGTTGGCAATGGGTGTAAACCCATAAGATATGATTGGGTTCTAGCAAACCGTCATACTTACCCAATTGGTATAACTATAAAAGTTCGTATCCTTTTAATAGAACATATTACAATCTATTTGTTCACGATGTCTATTGAACGTAAGCCATGGTCAATGGTCAACTTACAATGTTCAATTCTTTCTCGATCCCGAATGTATTGATACAACAAATCATATTTGAGCACGGCCATGCATTTCATCAATACCATTCATCGAGTGGCCAAAGCTTGACATCTCTCTTGACGAGGAACAAATCCCATCTTGACTTATTACTCTTCCCTACATAAATCCGATTATGCCAATCATATTCTTTATAACTACCCGGTTAGGGGTAACGTTTGAATATGTCAAACATAATGTTCATCAAGTGGAAGACTGTAATAATCTCAGGTCTAAAGATTCAAGTAATATAATTATGAGGCTTTGACCAATAAGTCCCCCAGGCAAATGAAAACGACCAATAAGGACATATATTATGGAAACTCACCAAAAAGTCCTTGGATTATCTCTGGACAAAAATGCCCCTCACTGCCTTAACGCGTGTGCGCAAGCAGGGAAAAGAAAAAACTGCACACACGCTAAGCGCACTTCCTTTATGCTCTTTCTCTCTCATCTCTCTCTTTCTCCCTACTTTTTCTCTCTCTTCCTCTTTTTTTTCTCTCAAAATTTTAAAATCTAATATCTCAAAATCTAGAAATTGAAAAAATAATCCGAGACCACCGTTCCAATCGTGTCGTCAAAACGAATCAAACAAGTACACTCAACACATAATCCAAATTTTAGAAATAAAAATATCATTTTAGTAAAATTTTGAGAAAATCATTTTCATTTATCAATTAATTTCACAATTTTAGAAAATAAAAATTTTATTTTTAACTTGTAAAATAATTTGTCAACTGATTTCTCAGTTGTGTGATTGCACAGTTGTGTCATTTTTCATTTTTTACTAGTAAAAACTGATAAATTCATCTATCAAATTTTCACAATTATTATAATAACTGGGACATGTATTTCACAATTGTTTACATATGAATTTTAATATAATAACTGAGACATTCATTTCACAGTTGTTCACACATGATTTTGAGTTTAATAACTGAGACATTGATTTCACAGTTATGTGATTTCATAGTTGTCGGAATTCACAGTTGCGTCCTTTTTCATTTTTCACTTGTAAAATAATTTATCAATTGACTTCACAGTTGTATGTACACATTTATATGGTTTCACAGTTGTGTGATTTTACAGTTGTGTGACTTCACAATTTTCTAATGCTATATACCTTTTACAAATTAAAATATTCATTTCTCATTTGTTCATAATTGATTATAAAAACTGATAAAATCATCTCTCAATTTTTCACAATTGATGACTCAATTTCTCGGTTGTTTAATTATAACGATGATTTTTTTGTCACGTAGCCTTAAATTAACATAGGCAAATTGATTTCACAGTTGTGTCATCTTTAAATAATTGAGAAATCAAATTATCACAATTGATACTAAAATAAAATTTAAAAAAAACATTTATTTTTATATTTTTTATACTAAGGAGTGTATAGGGTGAGTCACTAATTGAATTACTCCCACAAAATCCACCTCAACTTATTTCAAGTTACTGTGAACCCAAGTTGACCTTAAAAAAGGAGGCCAATTCTTCATGTTTATAAACTGCTCAGTCTCTCTCAGACAATCCTATCCCCACTCCCTCCGTCACCAATGCCACAACACTCCTCTATCTCTCTTCTATTTTGATTCAAAAATAGAACTGAGATAGGAGCTCTGTTTGGCTCATCTTCTTGAAGAGGGGAAATTACCTTTATAGTTTATATACTCAACATAGAATGCAAAAGACACAGATGTGAACTCCAAATTCTCCACTCACTTTGCCAAATCTGTATTTCACGCCACCCATTTTAGTGAGAGAAAGTTAGAGAGAGGGAGAGAGCAGAATTGTTTCTACAACAAATTCAACATGGCATAAGGGTCCGCAGCAACAATGGCGAGCAACATGTCCCCTGAATCATTTACGGGAGTTACCTGAATCACCAGCCAAGCTGCTCGGACCAGCTTTTCCAGCCCAACCTGCGAAGATGGTGACCACGGTAGCTTTGAAATCAGGTTTGAGCAGTTCTTAATTTCGTCTCCCTGAATCATCAGAATGAGGCAGGATACGGTGAGGGGATGGTCTTGTCGCCGGAGATCGATGGCCTGAGATGGAGGATGGGGAGGGAGTCACCAGAGAAGAGGAACGTTAGCGAGTGCAGAGTCGACCAAGAGAGAGCGGGGGCTAGGGTTTACGATTTGGGGGGAGAAAGGGGCAAAAGACTAGTATATTGGGGAGGGTAGTTTTGCCATTTAAAATATGAAAGGGATTTATTGGTAAAATCAATTTCAACCCACGGACCCTAAGGTAGAATATGAAAATGTCTGTCTTTATTGGCAAATTCCACCTTCTATGAGGGACTTATTGGTAAAAACCCCTATAATTATATGAGATTTAATTATGACATTGTGACCATGACATAAATCTCATACGGGTCAGTCCAGTATTAGTTCACCAACAAATACCCATAAGTTTAATTGTATCCCATACACCATAATAATCATATGATTATGTATTAAACTTATACTAACAATTAATCATAATTATTAGGAACGGGGATTATTATAATAAACATGCAAAGTATATAATAATCAAACATTCAATATCTTTATTAAACATAATCAATAGACAACATTAATCGTTCTCATAACGTGCCTAGAGCATACAACACCAACAACTCTCGTATTCAGGATCGTTGAGTTGATCCAAGATTCGATCAACAATATCATCGGGGTCCATGGGACGTCCAAGGGAGGCTAACTGATTAGTGCAATTTTTAACATCATGCATGAAATCTGTGATGGTCTTGGTACCTTTGGTGATGGAGCGCAGCCGATCCTTGAGCTGCTTTAGGTGTCCTTTTGAGGGATTGGCGTAGGTCTTGGTGAGAGTGATCCATGCCGCATGAGTTGTGGAACATAGGGAAATAAGCGGTACCAATGGAGGGGAGAGGGTACCAGTGTTGGATATTATGCCCTAGGCCCTTGAGAAAGGCCTATGCGTTACATCATATCTTCATTGTTATAGAGATAACAAACCCGATTATTATATCTTTTGCATGTTTATTATAATAATCACTGTCCCTAGCACTTATGAAGGGCTAGCATGAGTTTAATAGATAATCATATGATGATTATGGTGCATAGGATGCGGATTAAACTTGTGTACATGTTGGAGAACAAGTACTGTATAGACCCGTTATGAGATTTATGTCATGGTCAAATGTCATAATTAAATCTCATAACAGTCATACCATTTGAATTCTTAGACCTGAGATTATCATGGTCTTCCACATGATGAACATTATGTTTGACGTACTCAAACGCTACCCTTAACCGTGTGGTTATAAAGGCTACGATTGGCATGATCGGATTCTTGTAGGGAAGAATGATAAGTCAAGATGGGATTTGTCCATCTCTCAAGAGAGATATCTGCTTGGCCTCCCGATTAGTGAGATTGATGATAGTGTACGGCCGTACGCAAATGAATTGAAGTGTTCAATGTCATTTTCTCATATCAATCTACTCGGGATCGAGAAAGCATTGGATAACATAAGTTGATGTGGACCATGACTTATGTCCAATATGATATCGCGTGACAAATGGATTGTGATATGTTCTATAAGGTAACTTTGGACTTTCAAAGTTATACTAATTGGGTAGTCATAATGGCTTGCTAGAGTCTGCTTATGACTTACGGGTTCTGAATGGTTCGGACTCGTTGCCAACTTAGTATAATTATATTGGGTCACACACAATAGAACGTATTGAAAAATGCAGTATTTTTGGGACATTGACCTGGCCACCGTTCGGCAGTGTAGCCACCGTACGGTGCCTGGTCAGCCGTATGGCTGGCTCCCTGTAATCTGGTCAGTTTATTCAGTTTTCTTGTACGACAAGGAATTCCGATCCCAAAAGGAATTAGGTCAGACCCTCATATAAGATATGCAGCCGGGTTTGACAGCCTCCAATGTTGATTTTGGAAATCAATAATAATTTTTTGAGAAACAATAAATTACAGAGAGGCAGGATTATTTATTTTGTGATCCATGATCATCAAAATACAATAATCAATGAAGCAAAATAATTCTTATGAAGAAATCGTTTCTTCATCAAGCCTTGTGTCTAGCAATCTGGATCAAGAAGGTGTTCTTGATATCCGTTCGACGTGTGGATACCGATAGAGGGTGTTTGCGGTAGCACCTCAAAGTCCGTGTTCATGGATTCGATCTTCAAGGGTATGTTTTCTTTCATCTTGTATTTAATTTAATCAACATGCATGGATCCGGGCTCATGGGTGTTTGATCTTATGTTTTATTCCGCTGCGTATGATGCATCAAAACCCAACAACCAGAGAGGGCACTAAGGATGAGTTTGTCCTGACGAAACCAGTATTTGTAGGCGGGGTTAGGAGAGACGGTGGTGGTGGCGGGTTTTGCTGGGACATCACCGGAGGCTGCAACAGCAGAAGTTGTGACTGTAATAGTTTCTTCGGGTTTTGGGATAGTACCATCTAGGTAGTGATAAAGATCCAAGCCGAGGATGGAGGACTCAATTTGTGATTTCCAAGCAATATAATTGGTGGGTGTCAGTTTGAGTATGTGGGAGAGAGAGACGACGATAGGGGGTTTATTGGGGTCATCGGAGTTGGGAAGGAGGGTGATGTCGGAGGAGGAAGATATGGCGGCAGTCCGAAGGAAGGGGTGGAGGCCGGCGGCTGCAATTAGGGTTTGTAAAAAAAAAAAAAAATTGATCTCAGGCTCGATACCATGTAAGAGATCATAAAGAACACTTTTGGGAGAATTATTTGCATTGCCAAAATCATAAAGTATACAATGTACATCCGAGTATATCCGAGTGTATATATACATACGAGACTTGTTTCTCAAGTAAAGAACTCTACGCTAATAAGGAAAATAGAATAGAAGAAGAATTAGGAAGTTGTTTCTTCTCTAACAACCACCTACTCTCTCCGTCCCGGTTTAGGTTTTTTACTTTGACTATGCACGCTTATTAAGAAACCAAGGCAAAAACAATAGAAATGAGTCAACCGAAAGTAGAGATTGAAGGATATAAATGTCCAAAACACTATTTATAAAGCAAGTGAGTGAAAGTAAGTTAGGTAAGTAATGGTTTTTTTTAATTAAATGATTTTTTTAGCAAGATTTTCCAAAGCACTATTCATTATTTTCTATTTATGGAAAAAAACAACTAAGAACCTTAAACTGGGACAGACCAAGAAAGAAAGTAAGAACCTTAAACTGGGATGAAGGAAGTATTTTTCTTTAATTCTCATTTCTAACATTATATTATGAGAAGTTTGCTATGGGAGGTGGGAGTATTTATATGGAAAAAGAATAATATTAGGGGCACAAAAAAGTCACAAAATTTTGCTCACAAAATCTTAGGTGTCATGATTTTATTGATGTTTTTAAGTAGAGTGTGGCGGGTTCATTATCGATGCAACCAATAAAATATCGTCACCTCATTTTGTGAGCAAGATTTTGTGAGGTTATTTTGTGGTGTAGATTATGAAAATGAAGCCAACCCAATTAAAAGGAAATGGGCCCTTCCTTAAATACCCCCAACAAGTAACAACCTACCACCAACCTTCACATCCCCCTTCCCTCTTTTTAAAAAGTCTCCCCTATTTGTGAAGATGGCAGTTTATTTCTCTCCTTCTCCCCTGCACACACACACTAACACACATAGTGACAAAAATGGTGAACATAGTAGCATTACAGAAGCCATTAATGACCGCTCTAATGAGAATGGCCGGAATCCGAACCCACACCGTCCAAATCGAACCCGGCACCCAATTAAACTTCTGGGTGCCAAGCGAAACCATTCACAAATCCAAAAAAGACGGCCAAAAAGTCACCACCACCACCAAGCCCAACCCTAACAAGCCGGTAGTCGTCCTAATCCACGGATTCGCCGCCGAGGGTATAATGACCTGGCAATTCCAAATCGGCCCACTAGCTAAAAAATACTCTGTCTACGTCCCAGACCTCCTCTTCTTCGGCGGGTCCACCACGGATAACCCGGACAGGTCACCGGCGTTTCAGGCGGAGTGTTTGGTTAAGGGGTTGAGGAAATTGGGGGTGGAGGAGTGTACGGTGGTGGGATTTAGTTATGGAGGGATGGTGGCGTTTAAGATGGGGGAGATGTATCCGGAGATGGTGAAGGCGATGGTGGTTTCCGGTTCGATATTGGCGATGACGGATTCGATAAGCGATGCTACGCTTAGTGGGCTGGGGTTTTCGTCGTCGGCGGAGCTTTTGCTGCCGGATTCTGTGAAGGGGAGTAAGGCGTTGTTGTCTGTTGCGGCTCATAAGAAACTCTGGTTTCCTGATCGCCTTCATAAGGATTTTCTTGAGGTATGTGTCTTTTGGAGTATTTCAAGTGTGTTAGACCATGGGCAATAGTTTCAAGTTGAAAAACTACCCTCTCAACTACACCCCCACAATAACTAGTTTAGTTTAAAATTCAACTCCTCCCAACTCATCATTCTATACCCCACCACTTTTGTTTTATTTATAGTCTTTATGTTTATAATTAATAAAATAATAATAATAATAAATCATTTATAATTAAAAAATAATTCACACTTAATTATTTTTTATAATTACAATTATAAATACGAGAATTTTTTAATTTTTGTTAAATCACTAATTTTCGAAAATAGGTGTTTTTTAAAAGGATAATTAAGGGTTAAAATAGGATAATTAAGAAATTTATAGAGAGAAAAAAAGGCTTTTTTTGTGTGTCCAAATCAAATGAAACTTATATCAATTTATAGAGGAAAAAAATGATGAATTTCTGTGGAAAAAAAATTAAAAAAAAAAATAATTTGCTGTAAAATAATTGAGCACAAATAATTGAGTTGAAAATTGAAATGTAAAAATTTGGCGGACCAACCAGAGCATCACTTGTCAAAGCCAGAAAAAAAAAAAAAAAAAAAAAAAAAAGGAAAAAGGACTCTTGACGCGCCCGGTATGTGCGTGATTTACACACGCCTCACCCGGCCCTATTGAAGGCCGACGCGTGTCCTTGTCGAGTCCCACTTCTTTTTCTCCAACCAGGTTGAACTTCTTCGACCATTCCCTTCAACCACCCCCATCTCAACCCCTTATTGCACACACTCAACTAACTAACTCCCTCTCAACCCCCAACTAAACTCCCTTATTGCCCATGGTCTTAAAGTGAAATCATACTAGTTCAAATAATACTTACTTCCTTTGTTTCAGTTTTAATGTTCTTTTTTTTTTTTTTTTTAGGTCTGTTTTAGTTTAAAGATTTTAGTTGTTTTATTTCATAAATGGAAAAAATATGAACAATGCTTTAGATAATCTTGCCCTCAAAAAATTCATTTATTACAAAAAAAAAAAAAAAAAAAACACTACTTCTTACGTGCCGATTTAAGATTCTTACTTTCCTTTTTAGTCTATCCGAATTTAAGGTTCTTACTTTACTTTATTACCTAAAATGAAAATTGGGACTCACTTGTCATTCTCACAACAAAAACTCTATACCCACTTTCCCTCTCTTACTTTACTTTCCACCTTCACAACATTTAATTTTTCTTAATCTTCGTGCAAAGTCAAAGTAGGAACCTTATAATGAGACGGGGCAGTAATACTTACCAAACTTATTTTTCACCCATTTGCTTTATGAATACTCCCTCTGTCTCAAAATGATCTTCTCATTTGACTATTCAAACTTTTTAAAGATGTGAACACTTTTTCACTAGACATGTTTTGTTTATGCACCTTTAAGTCTAAATTGTAGAAATGAGAAGAACTTTTTGAGACATTGAAAGATGGCAAATAAGAAGATCATTTTAGACGGATGGAGTAGTATTTAGGACAATTATATCCTCACTAGAGCCGTCAATTTGGGATCGTCCCGTCCCGCCATATAAATGGGACGGGATGAGATAGTATATTCTAATCCCGTATAAAAGCGGGCCTATTTGGGACATCCCGTTTGGGACACGGGACAAAACGGGATGGGACGGGACGTCCAACATTTTTTTAAATTTTAATTTTAATGTTAATTTTTTAACCTCAAATATATTTTAGCACATAATTTTTACTCCCTCTGTCCCAGAGTAAGAGTCCTACTTTCCATTTGGTACGTCCCAGAGTAAGTAAGAGTCCTATTTCAAAAATAGCAAAGAATCTTTACTATTCACCCCACTCATTCTCTCTCCTATTTTACTTTTATACTCACAACACCAATCAATTCACTATTCTCTCCCACTCATTCTCTCTCCTACTTTACTTTTACACTAACAACATTTACATCACTTCCAATATTTATTAATAAGCGTGCAAATGAGGGGTAGGACTCTTACTCCGGGACAGAGGGAGTAGTTTTTTCTTTCAACTATCCATTGTCTTTTGTGTTGATTAAGCTATTTTATGAAATAAAAAGTTCTGATCTTGTTGGATTGTAAAAGATTAATCTTATGTTTTAAATTTAATGTTTTGGCATCATCTTAGTTAGATTTTAGTTTTATAATTTTAGCGTCTTTTGTCCCGCATTTGTCCCGAATTGTCCCGCGTCCCGAGGTAGGATGGGACGGGACGAGGATTTTCCGTCCCGCGAAGAATTTGGGACGTCCCGTCCCGTCCCGTAATATTGCGGGATTTCATAGTTTCGTCCCGTCTCGTTCCGTTTTCCCGAATTGACAGCTCTAATCCTCACATCCCTACTTTTGTTGGCTCATTTTTCTTTGTTTTTCACTTAAATTCTTAATAAACGTGCGAAGTCGAAATAAAAATCTTAAATCGAAACGGAGGAAGTAAGATGGGATCATCTAGAGTTGCTCGTCATTCCAAAATAATAAAGGACACTGATACACACGCAGAACAAACACATCGAATTTTCATTCCGAAGAGAATCTTGCGTTGGATGAAATTATAACACTGGGGACCACAAAACATGAAAGGATGATAAAGTGGACAACAAGGTCGCCGAGTATTTTCGCCATGCAATTTCGATATATATCATTATCCAATAATAAAAGTCCGTATATTACTTGTCAATGTCTTGTTTCTTCTTTCTTTTCTATTGTATATCCCTTGCACCAATACACTAAAATGCGTTAAACGCATGGCTAAATAACTTAATAAATAATTTAATTTTTTTTTATAAAAATAAATTATTTTAAAATCTAATTTTGAAAACGCTTATTTAAACATTAGGAGGTGAAAGCTTGATAAAATGTTTTTAGCCAATATTCTTGGTAATGCACTTCAGCTTTTATATAATTATAAATAGATAGATAATATATACTCTCACCGTTTCAGAAGATATGTCCACCCCCCCATTTGCACGCAGATTAAGAAGTGGTGGAAGTGATGTAAATGTTGTGAATATGAAAAGTGAGTTAAGAGAGAGAAGATGAGGTATGGAATAGTAACTTCAACTAAGTTGATTGGTGTAGTGAGCGTAAAAGTAAAGTATGAGAGATAATGTGGGAAGAATATTAAAGATTTTTTGTCATTTTGGGAAGTGGACATACACTTTGGGACAATATTAAAAAAGAAAAGCGAACATTTACTATGAGACGGAGGGAGTAAACGGAGGGAGTAATAGATACTCCATCCGTCCCAGTTTAAGGTTGTTACTTTCCTTTTTGGTATGTCCCAGTTTAAGGTTCTTAGTTGCTTTATTCCTTAAATGGCAAATTATGAATAGTGTTTTGGACAATATTGTCCTCATAAAGTTCACATATTACAGAAAAACCATCACTCACCCATTTACTTTTCACCAACTTGCTTTATGAATGGACAATTATATCCCTTGCACATTACTATTGTTGGCTCAAATTTGTCTTGGTTTCTTAGTAAGCGTGTAAAGTCAAACTAAGAACCTTAAACCGGGACGGAGTGAGTAAATGTGAAAATATATTTTCTAAATTTACACAATTTTTTTTTAAACCTCAAAATACTGATATTCAAAATTTGTATCCAAGATAGAATTTTAAATTTATATTAAGTCAAAAAAATGTTTTTAAACATTTTATACGTCTTAAAAAAAAGAAGACAATTCTTAGTATATCCCACATTTCAAAATAAATTACCTTTTTTATCACATGATATATTATATTTTTGTCCATATATATATATATATATATATATATATATTATTATTAAAAAATACTAATAAACGCAATATTTGCACTCTATTTTGGATTAAATATGTACTCACTCAGTCTTAGTGTAAGAGCCTTACTTTGGTTGTGCACACTTATTAAAGAAACAATTGAAAATGAGTAAATATTTGCAATTGCAACTGGATTGAGGATATAATTGTTTAAAACACATTTCATTGTGCAAGTGGGCAAAAAGTAAGTTAGTACTCCCTCCATCCCAAAATACATTGCACTAATTTCTTTCTTGGGTATCCCATTGGTAAGTCCCTTTTCCAAAAATGTTCAAATTTTATTATTTTTCTATTCTCCCTACCTCATTTGTCATACTCACATACTTAATTTTGGGCCCCGCTTGTATATTTCACTCAACTTATCATACTCATAACCTCTTTCTCACTCACAATATTTTTTGAAAATATATACTCCCTCCATCTCACCTCACTTGACACCCATGAGGTGAGCACAATAATTAAGGAGAATGAATAAATAAAGAAAATATGTGGTAGAAAATGAAGAGAGAGAATAAGTGGGGTAAATAGTAGCGTTGGTTGAATAAATTGAGTGGTGAAAAATGAAGAGAGAGAATGAGTGGTGGGGTAGAGTGAATATAAAATTATAAAAAGTATGTTATTTTGGGAAGTGTCAAGTGAGCTGGGATAGACCAAAATGGAAATAACTGTCAAGTGAGCTGGGACGGAGGGAGTACTCCTTTCTTAATTCTCGTGCATGTTCAAAATGGTGTAAGGTGTTTTGGGATGGAGGGAGTAACATTTTTTCTTGTAATTATAAAAATATTAGAAAGATAAAGTTGTCTAAAATACTATTCATTATTTTCCATCAATTGTCATTTGGAGAAATAAACTATTACTTTGAGACATACTAAAATAGAAAATAAGATTTTTATTTTGAAAAGAAAGAATAATACTCTCCTTTTGTCTTTTTATTTTGTTCACTTTTTGCCAATAAGGGCGTTCTCATTTGATTGTTCACACTCCAAAAGAGGAAAATTTATATTATTTTTATTCCATGAGACCTACTTTTCATACTCACAACAACTATCCAACCACTTACAATTCTAATCTCACTCACATATCACATCACATTAAATTTTTATAATCAAGGAATGAGTTAATGACCTTTGAAATATACACAGCTACCTTTTTATCTTCCCTCTTAAATCTCCCATCTACTCACTTTCAAAGAAACTACTCTTAAATATGAATATGGGATATTAATGGCAAGGGTAAAATGGTCCATAAAGCCAAAAAGTCCCAAACGTCAAATATTGTGGAATGTTTTTTAACTCCTAAAATGTCTACTTATGAAGGAATGGAGGGAGAACTATTCATAACTCATTTTACATTGATTTTTAATAAGGATAATGATATGTATTACGAAAACTTATAGTGAAACTTTGTAATATGTTGGATTGCGATAAATTTTTATGAGCCCTAATGATAAAAACTCATCGAGTTTTCACCAAGAATTTTCATTTGTGTGTATCATTGTCCTTTTAATATTAATAAACGTGTGTAATGTTAAGCTAAAATCTTAAATCAAAACGGAAGAGTCGTTCATTCCTTTTATTTGTTGTTGCATTTCTTAAAAATTGTACAAATACTAAAACTGACATTTTATTTTGAGACAGAGTGAATATATTTTAACTGAGTTGAGATCTCCTGTATCACTCTTGTGCGTCACTCCATGTATCACTCTAATCCAACCATTAACATGTTTGGATAATATTAATATCATGTTAATCTAATAACTGTTAGCCGTTAGATCACTTATGGCATATGGAATGCACACAAAGTGGTATCGAAGATTTGGGCTCGTTTTAACTACTCGCATTAATTATTTTACCAACTCATTTAAATGTTACATATTGGACTGCAAGTTGTGCCCAGTGGATCACCATATTGGTTGCCTTTGGCCCGCACCTATGTTAACCTACTGACACTTCAATAAATTTTATAATTCTATAAAAAAAAAAAAAAAATCAATTATTCACTGGATGACATTTCCATATGACATTTCCATAGGAGGAAATATGTATTTCCGAGCATATGACAATGACATTATCTTTTACTACGAAATAATATTTTTTTTACTCCTTATCTTTATTTTATGTTCTGAAATAAATATCATCTTTCTTACTTTCTTAAGTTCGTTCGTATGAAAAAAACTTTGAGCAATAAATTTAAATTTAAGTTAATTTAGTTATTCTAATAAAACTATAAAATTTATTATCAATACACCATTATAAATACTATCAATAAATTTAATTTTTTTTTTGGATAATTAAACTAACCTAAAATTATTGCTCAAATTTCCTTCGTACTAACATAAAAAAGCAAAAAGTGACATCTATTCTAGTACAGAGGAAGTACTTGATACTCCATTCGTGCAAAAATGATCTTCACGCTTTTTTCGCGATTAAGAAGCTATGAGCAACAATTTTAGATTGATTTAAATATCCAAACGAAAAACTAAAACTTACTCCCTCCGTCTCAAAATAGATGTCGTTTTGGAGTGTTTCACACATATTAAGAAATGTCATTAATGCATGTGAAAAAGTCCCAAATACCCTTAAAGTACCTAGTAATTAAATGGTTAGGTAAGAGATAGTTCACTATCATTATTAAGGGTATTATTGGTATAAAGCAATAAAAAAGCTTTGAAAATAGTGAAACGACAAGTATTTTGAGACATAATTTAACTCTCAAAACGACATCTATTTTGAGACGGGGAGAGTATTAGTGTAATAGTATTTTTGATGGTGTATCAATAAAAAGTTTTAGCTTTTCATTAGTATAATTAAATGGACCTAAAATTATTGCTCAAAGTTCCTTCATGAAAATGGCGAAAAAAGTGTGAAAATCATTTTGGGACGGAGGGAGTATAAAATTGAATTATAATAAGTTGTGTCATCATCACGACTGGGGTTTATTTGATTAAGTTACAAATAAGGCCCGATCTGATAACGAATTTTCTGATGGGAAAACAGGTGATGTTCACCAACAGGAAGGATAGAGGTGAACTACTTGAGGGTTTAATTGTTAGCAACAAAGATAACTCTATCCCCAATTTTCCCCAGGTACAAGTCCTCTACAATCTCTCTCCCCCCACCCCCACCCACACCACCATCTTTCTGAGTCAGTCTTATGAAAAACATGTTTTACACTAAAAATATAGAAAACCTGTTTCACATTAAGAGATTTTGCTTTACATTAAGGGATAAAAACATGTTTTACACTAAAACGAGTGTAAAACAAGTTTTTCTCGAGATTTTCACCCTCTTTCTCCTTTCCTTTACGAGTATTTTTTTTTTTTATTATTTTTTGAACAGAGAATACATCTTCTGTGGGGTGAAAATGATCAGATTTTTACCAGGGAGCTTGCCCAGAACATGCAAGAGTAAGTTTTACATCATAATAACTAGGATTTTTTTTATTACTATTTTTTTTTTTTTTTTTTTGGTTCTGAATCACAACTTTACAACACTTTATGAATGAACATAAATCTCCATATTACCCTTCAGATGTTAGTAATAAGCCGTTTAAAATTCATCATTGCTTCTTCCAATCACAGGCAACTAGGAGACAAGGCAACTTTTCAAGGCATAAAGAAAGCAGGTCACTTGGTTCACCTAGAACGGCCTTGTGTCTATACTAGGTACCTCAAGAAGTTCCTTGCTTCCCTGCATGCAGATAAACCCCAAAAGTAACTGAATATTAACCTCTATTATTCTATTGTATTTCTATGTTTCTAGATTTAAGAACGTACGCTTTGTCGTTTTATGGCCAATTCTTGTTCAACTATTGAGGGGAAGATGTTGTATGAATCTGAATATATATATGTTTTCTTCAGTTTATTATATATCTCTTTCGGCATTTCATATGTTGTGCTTCTTTCAAACCAAGAAAACAGCAAGAAAAACCCATGAGAAATTAAACATACAATGGGAGAAAAGCGGATATTTACCTGTAAGTAGATCGTGGTAGAAATGTAGTTGAACAAATTAACATTGTCATCTAAAGGACAGCTGAATTTCTTCAAGTGTCCTTCCTTTAGTTTCGGGAACCCACAGTTTCACGAACAATAGAGTAAAAGCAGATACAACTGCGTAGATGAGGAATGTTCCTGTTGAAGAAAGAGGTGATACTTAGTAAGTCTGAACCAAAAATGCACACACCACAACACAAACACATGGAATGGGAGAGACAGAGACACACAGAGAGAGAACCTCCACTGCTCCAAGTCAAGAGTAGGTTTGCTGTCAGTGTGATTACAGATGCTGTCATCCAATTGGCTAACGTTGCGACACTGCCAGCAAGGCTCTTAATATTTACAGGAAGTATCTACAATCACCAGTTTCAAACAATTATGAGAATCGGAGATTCTATTTAGCCTAAAGAAACATAAGGATCAATAATAATCATCATTCACATTCTAACAGCTATGCTACTGGCAGTTGGGCACACGTGTTAGGCGTGGCCGTGTGGGAACTTGTCTAATCTTCCCACTTTAACCCGGACAAAACTAAGCTTTCATATACTTTATTTCTATTTTTTTAGTTGGAAATGGAAACAAAACATTTCTCTTGATATATGGGTATTCACATGAAATATTAGGATTGAAATGGGCAGCTGACTTGATTTTGAACAAAACTTTGTCATTAGAGTGAATTGTTATGAAATTCAAGCCGTGGAATTGGCTGCCTCAGCATATTTGGGCCTTACGTCTTAAGTTCTCACAGGATTTTGGAAGAGAACCACAAAACCTCAGGGATCTATGCCTAAGAATATTGCTGTGAATAATTAGAGGGATAAAACTGGTTGCTATAGTAAGAACTGCAGAAGGTGATAAACAGCAAGGTGGTGTCTACCGGAGATATCTCTGATCCAACTGGGAGTTACATGCTTGTCGTTAATCTCCCACATGATGCTCTTTTCTCCAAAAAAAAAAAAAAAAGAGTGAAAAAATTTGAATTATAAATCATGAAGACACTTGAGCATACCTCGGACATAATAATCCAAGGGATAGCGCCAAGCCCCAAGGAGAAGCCAATCACCAAAGCCTGGTATGATGTAATGGGTTAAAAAGACGTAAAAGTATTTCCACATTGAGAGAGAGAGAGGCACATCTAGGCAACATACCACAAGGCCGATGAGTGACAAAATTCCCAAGATGCCATAGAAGTGAGAATCTTTAGGAATGACACCCTGATTACAGAAGGGGAAAGAAGAAGAAAAACTGTTCAAAGAACAAAACTTATAAAACCTTCCCCAGTGGAGAGTATCAACAACAAAAAAATGTACTACATCAGAACTTGCCTCCAAAAAGAATGCAGCTGCAACAAGCAAGCAGCTGGCAGTCATTAGAGACAAGGAAACCTGCAGCAATAGATTATGAATTCCACATTCAGTAAGAGTTGTAGCTTTTATACTTATTAACTAACATAGAATGTTTTGCTAAAACATACCATAAGAAGAATCCTGCGACCAGCTTTATCCACCAACCACGTAGTAATCCCAGTGAGTACGACCTACACTAAAGACAGGCTTTGATCAATGATCAGTAAATCTTGTGCACAAATAACAATTTGAAATGGTTAATCAATGCCTGAATAGCACCAAGTCCAAATGTCGCAGCTTTACTTGAAGAAATTCCTGTTTCAAATTTTAGACGATAGACAAACCATTAAATGATTTAATGAAAGGAGGCCGCATCTAAAGTTAATTCCAACAATATAAAGGAGCGTTAAAGAGTGAAGAACGTTGGTATCCACCACACATGCAAAAGAAAACTCATCAACATACACACACACACACACACACACACACTTGCATCACGACCGAAGTGATTCCAGATATCATAACGTTCGGCTAGTAGAATTTAGTTCATTTTGTATTTTTGATGATACAAGAATATCAGACTGTAAGCCAACGATTGATTTGAAAAAAAAATAAAAATAAAAATAAAATATTGTGGACTAAGAAAAGAGAGGGAGAAATTAAGAGCTCAAAGTTATCCATCCAGCTGTATGTTAAAAGAGAAATCTCCTCGAGCCACTGAAGCCCAAAAAGAAGCAATGAAGATTACTCTTATCCCTAACGTTTAAAAAAGTTCATGGTAATCCTCCAAATCAACAAACACCAGAAAACGGCAAAGACACTATATTTCCATGGCATAAAACACTTCTTAAATGTGATGACGCCCTGGGGATCTGGGGTCATGGAGATAGAACTCCGGTTTGATTGTCTCCTGTTCCTGATCACAACACAGACAAGAACACCGTCAGGACCAAGGCCGGGTTTGAATCCGGCTTAGGCCCTCGGCTCGGGTGTGAGAATAAGATCTCTGAGGAAAACCTAAGAAGAAAGATCTGTGAAGACCTTGTGTGTGTGATTAGGATAGAGCACGTACCTGGCCCATGGGGGCGGAAGGGAGTATTTATATGGGTAGATGAGGGGGATAGGTCCAAAGTACCAACTACCCTGGTACTTGATAAACACTTGGCAGGCCCTCACAGGATCAGTCAGGGAAGTGGCTGGGAACGTGGCGTGTTGTCAGGGAATCATGGTTGCACCACCAACCGTTATGGTATGTCAGGTACGAATAGTTAACGTCCATTGTACGTTTGTGCCAGCTGGGCATTGCGGGCTCGGGACAGGAGGTTCAGAGATCAGCACGGGACCCTTAGGATAGCGGGAGGCAAAGTCATCTCGGTCATGGTCATCGGGGAAACCGGGTCTCTCGAGCTTGTTCTCCTGCGGCTTATTCGGTTCGGCCCTCAGGGTTCAGGGCCGGTTTGGGCGGACTCGGTCGTACTGGTTTAGACCGGGTTCAATCCGGTCTTATAAAGCTCGATCTCATCAGTGGCCCCTAACTCTGAGGGTCAGCTTATTTATGAGCGGCACGAGGAGTTACATTTCCATGGCTCGGTCCGGGCAAACCGCAGTAAATACGGACACGGAATATCATGGGACGGGAGTCTCACGATGGTGGTTGACGATAGGACAGTGGGCCCCTTGTGTCAGGCTAGTGACATAGTTGTCAGTCCCTTGATATGACCAGGAGCACGCTCATTAAATGCGAACCGTCATTGGAATTCGAAAAAGCTGGTTCCCGCCTCTTTATTTTCCGGGTGTATGCCGGGTTAATCCGGATCTTGGACAAAACCCGAACCGCTCTGGGGGTATAAATAGCCCTAACTGGATCATTCAAAACTTTCAGCACCCTTAATCTTCTGCTATTGCTCTTGGAAAGATTATTGCTATCAGCAACGACGATTTGACTCTTCTGTTTCCTTAGCTCGATCAAATAACAGGTAGCGCTTCAAATTTTGCTTTCGTCGACTGACTTCTAACTGCTAACTTTTCTATTTTGAGCTTTTTCGCCGTCCGTTTGGGATAAACCCTAAAACGCCGTATTTTCAAAATTTCTGAAGTAACGAACAAAGTTTTCAACTTCTAACCGATTGAATCGCCTTTTTCTTAGGAATCCCGGGGTCCACCTTCGATTTTATAAAGTTTTATCGAAAAACCTCTGATTTTGACCATGGACGAACTGGACCTGGGGAGGATGCTTCGTCCTGACCTTTATGGTTGTTGTCGACGAACATGAGGGATTTACCGATATCTGATAAATGCCTGGAAAAGGCTTTCTTTGGATGCTTTCAAGACTATAGGGATAGTCTATGACTGGGATTCCTGGATTCTACCCCTGTTGTGGGAGACAGGTCCCTCGGTCCATTTCGATTCCGGAAGAATGAGGGTTTTGGGAGGTGAGTAACAATTAGGAATTTTTGTGAAAGCCGCATTAACTCGATTCCCGACTAATGTAGATATGGCCGGAAATGCTAGAAGGTTGGTGAGGTTAGGTGGCGATCGTGTGTCCACAAGCGGGCCTGATTCTCGGACTTGGTTGGATACTCCTCTAGACGATGTACTGCCTGTTTATGACCAGGACCGTGATATCCTTATGAATGCCGGTGTGATTGAGCTGACCAGTAGCGGGATGCTTCACAGCGGGCTGACGAAGACGACAATTTTTTGTTGGATGAGCCTGCCCGAGGTGATGGTGGGGTTGATAGTGGGGGGCAGGATCTGATCGATGAAGGAGAGTCATCGGGTACCCCTATGGATTCACGCGGGCATTTAGAGAGGCTGGCCCCAGATACAGCACGTAAAATTAGCATTATGCGTTCTCCTGTTAGGATAGTAGATTCCTTTCCTGAGGGTCCGGACAATAGAATAACCAGTCAAGCAGGTGCTTCTAGTTCTGGTGCGGGCTTAAGGGACGAGGAGAGGATTCTAACGATGAATATTTATCGCAGTTTCGTGTTGACTCCAAAGTCTACCTCGTCCACGGTCTTGTTGAGTATGAATCACTTATGGGTGGCAGATCAGTAACTCCCCTTTGATCCGGGCAGGCAACCTTGCATGTATCTTCTTATCTTTCCGGCTCAGTTTGATAACGGGCTCCGCCTTCCTTTAGATCCCTTTATTTGTGAATTTCTTGAGTTTACCCATTGTCTGCCGATGGACTGTTAGTCGCGTCCTAGGGTATGAGCCCTCTTTATCTGCGCTTCATATTTATTTTACCCATCAGATCACTGCGGGTTGTTTGAGTTTGAAATCTAAACCCCGATCTGAGAAAATATTCTCCGCGGCTACCAACAAGTTTGATCAATGGCAAAGATACCTTTTTGTTATTCAAAATCGATTAGGCTGGCCATTTCCCCGACCTGACAATATAGCGCCGATCTCGGTTTCTCGCCAGATTTTTCCCGATCCAAAAGAAGGCCGCGAACTGAGCGCTGCGATGGAGGCTTATCTTGCTCGATTTAAGAAGAGGGTTACTCTGGATGATCAGTCGGTGATTGAGATTCCTCAGGTGTATGATGTCCCCGCTATTATCAATGATGAAGAACTTCTGATTTTTGCCGGGATGGCCCTGCGTCGTGCCTCTGGCCCCGAGCATGGGGTTAACATGGCCCCTTTATTGCGAAATCCTGACTGGAAAGTTCATCAGTCCTTTGCTTTTATTTCTGAGTGCTCGGCTTGTAGTTCGGGGGAGACATGTTCTGATCCTGGCTTACTCGGTCTCATTTATTGCACTCTTTCAGATTGCTTTTCTTGTTTTCCTCGTTCTATTTTTATTTATCTGATCATCATCCTTGATTGCAGATCCCACCGATACAATGCCTCCAAAATCTGCCGCCGAGATCAAGCAAGCGGCCCGGGCTGCTGCTCTTGCCGAAAAACAAAGGAGAGCGGACGCTCTAAAGAGGATGGAGGCTCCGGGTAACAAACTCCCCGTCACGGATAAAGTGGATAAGTCCGGAGCGGTTACTTCTTCTCAGCCTATATTGACTCGGAACCTGCCACCAAATCCCCGTGGTGCTGGCCGTGGCAAGGGTCTGATCGGTACCGGCCACTCCACTCAGACTTCCAGCGATTCGGGCAGTGCTCCTTCCGATCCAACAAAGAAGAGGTCTGCCACCGGGGACCCTATACCACCCCAAAAAGATAAGCATCACAAGACCAGCTCCTCCTCTGACTTCACCGTTCTGTCCCTACCAAAGGGACTGTGTGCTTCAACCTTTATCCGGTGGAGTTTATTGAGGACAGAGACCGTGCCAAGGAGTTTGGCCTTAAAATTGCCAAAGCTCCTGAGGTATACGGGGTGGATCTCCACAACCGCCGTAGCGCCAACGCTTATGTGGGCGATGGACTATTACATCGTCTTCATTTCTCCGATTATCAACAAAAGATCTTGGCCCCTACCAATCCTATTGCCGCCGCGGGTCATGCGGACTTGGCTTTGACCGAGGTATTTTCACGGCCTGGCTTGTCATTAGGCCCCTTTCTTACCCTGGTGTAACTCCCTTTGCTTTTTGTAGGTTGCCAATGATATCATCTATATGCGCAATCGTCATGAGGCAGATGCCACCCAGATCGCCGCGAAGAACAAAGAGCTTCTGGAGGCAAGGCAAGAAATTCATAAGTTATCCAAATCTCTGACCGCCACATGCAAGGAACTGGAAGGCAAGGACGCTGAGGTCATGAGCGCGGCCACGGAAGTATCCAGATTAAATGAGGATCTGGTCGCTGCCCGGAAGGCATTTGAAGCGGAGAGAGTGAAGGCAGATGCCCGCAATGCTGAGCTTATGAAGTCTTTAGAGGCGGAAAAGAAGAAATCCGAGGAGCTGTCCAACAGAGTGGATGAGCTGGACGGTAAACTTCTTGATCAGATGCGCTATGAAAATGAGCGAGAGCGGGTCTTGGAGGAAGAGAGGATCAAGGCGGTTGCTGAATTCAAGGAGTCTGCTGAGTATTCCGAGAAAATATCCGTCGCGGGCAATGAGCAGTATGAGCAGGCGGTGCACACTATTGCCCGGAATCTTGCGGCTACGGGGAAATACACTGCTCAGGAGATAGTTATTTGTTCCATCGTGGCCACGGATCCGGAATGCTTTAATGGTCACTCCCTGGTGCCCTTTGCCGATTATCAGCTTGAGGCCTTGCCCGAGTCGGTTCGGAATGCTTTGCCTCCAGTCTCACCTGTACCCGTTCAACCTTTGATAAAAATGATAGATGATTTGCGGTTTACGGGTGATGAATCCGCCTTATCTCTGGCCGCAGCTCTGGAGAAGGTCTTTGGCCCCAATGGCCCATATGTCGAAGGTATTGTTCTCCCTTTTTCGACTTTTGCTTCCGCTCTAGCCGAAGCCTCCGAAGCTCTGGCCCGTTCTGCGGCTGATCCTAATGGCTCTAATTCTGTTCTAGAAGTGGAAGTCAACCCTCCTCCGGCCAGTTAAAGATCAGACCGGGCTGCGCCCTGGGACCTTTTGTAATAGTCCTAGATTCCAAAGACTTGAACATTTATTTGTATTTTGACTTGACTTTGCCATGTATCTATTTGCTCTGATCTTGATCCCCATATCTCCCTGACATATTAATTATCGTCGTACTTTGTTGCCATTTTGCTTATTGCCTTGGAACTGCCAAGCATTTATTGCTACCTGCCTACTCATTATTTCAAACTCTGATGATTCCAACGGCGGCTCCGATGAAGATGCCAGTGATGAGGGAGGAGATGGGATGGATTATGGTGGGAATGATGCTGGTTCTGGTCCTACTATCATTATTTTGGTCTTTGTTTTTCCTTGACCACTTTGTTTCATATCTTCATCCTGTTTTCCGAGGCTATGGCCCCAGCCTGTTATGGGGTCCTTTTGCTTGATTAATGTAAATGTTCCTTGAACTTAGAATATCTGGCATTCATGATTATTTCCCTTGACGGGCTTGCGGTCTAGCTCGAGGGCGTATGACCGTGCATCGTGCATGAAGATTCATGCAACGGTATCTCCCTTGACGGGCTTGCGGTCTAGTTCGAGGGCGTATGACCGCGCATCGTGCATGAAGATTCATGCAACGGTATTTCCCTTGACGGGCTTGTTGGGTTTTGATGCATCATGCGCAGCGGAATAAACAGATAAAATCAAACACCCAAGAGCCCGGATCTGTGCATGTTGATTAAATTAAATACAAGATGAAAGAAACATACCCTTGAAGATCGAATCCATGAACACGGACTTTAAGGTGTTAAAGCAAACACCCTCTATCGGTATCCACACGTCGAACGGATATCAAGAACACCTTCTTGATCTGGATTGCTAGACCCAAGGCTTGATGAAGAAACAATTTCTTCATAGGAATTATTTTGCTCCATTGATTATTGAGTTATGATGATTCTAAATCTCAAAACTAATAATCCCCTCTATATTTGTGTAATTGTTTCTCAAACAACATGTTATGATTTCTAAAATCAACCATTAGATTTCTCAAACCCGACTGCACACATATATAATAGGGTATAAACCTAATTCTTTTGGGATCAGAATTCCTTGTCTAACAAGAGATCTGAACAAACTGTTTTCCGTCTGGACAAACCATCCGTACGGATTGGTTGGGTGGCTCCCAAACCATCCGTACGGATCCTTCCAGCAGGATCCAGTTTTTCCCGTTTTCTGTGCCTTATTCAATATGTTCTATTGCGTGTGACCCAATAGGATTATACTAAGTTGGCAACGAGTCCGAACGAGTCAAAACCCGTAAGTCATAAGCGGACTCTAGCAAGCCATTATGACTACCCAATCAGTATAACTTTGAAAGCCCAAAGTAACCTTATAGAACATATCACAATCCCTTTGTCACACGATATCATATTGGACATAAGTCATGGTCCACGTCAACTTATGTTGTCTAATGCTTTCTCGATCTCGAGTAGATTGATATGAGCAAATAACATTGAACGCTTCAATTCATTTGGGTACGGCCGTACACTATTATCAATCTCACTCATCGAGTGGCCAAGCAGATATCTCTCTTGAGAGAGGGACAAATCCCATCTTGACTCATCATTCTTCCCTACAAGAATCCGATTATGCCAATCGTAACCTTTATAACTTCCCGGTTAGGGGTAGCGTTTGAGTACGTCAAACATAATGTTCATCATGTGGAAGACTATGATAATCTCAGGTCTAAGGATAAATGATATAACTATTATGAGATTTAATTATGACATTTGACCATGACATAAATCTCATAACGGGTCTATCCAGTACTTGTTCTCCAACATGTACCCACAAGTTTAATCCGCATCCTATGCGCTATAATCATCATATGATTATCCATTAAACTCATGCTAGCCCTTCATAAGTGCTAGGGACAGTGTTTGTTATAATAAACATGCAAAAGATATAATAATCGGGTTTGTTATCTCTATAACAATGAAGCTATGATATAACGCATAGGCCTTTCTCAAGGGCCTAGGGCATAATATCCAATAGGGCTTGCGGTCTAGCTCGAGGGCGTATGACCACGCATCGTGCATGAAGATTCATGCAACGGTATTTCCCTTGACGGGCTTGCGGTCTAGCTCGAGGGCGTATGACCGCGCATCGTGCATGAAGATTCATGCAACGGTATCTCCCTCGACGGGCTTGCGGTCTAGCTCGAGGGCGTATGACCGCGCATCGTGCATGAAGATTCATGCAACGGTATTTCCCTTGACGGGCTTGCGGTCTAGCTCGAGGGCGTATGACCGCGCATCGTGCATGAAGATTCATGCAACGGTATTTTAGGCGCGGAGCCTTAGCGGTTTGGCACTTTGTTATTTGCCGTATACACGCTTTTCTTTGATATGTATGTCTAGAATCTTTCGTTTCAACGGAACAAGCATAATATCATTACTCTTTCAGATTTTTTCCGCTCATAGAGCCATTACATCAAAATAACAATGTAGAGATAGGAAAGAGGCGAATTTCTAACTAAGGGGGGAATACAATTCTTAAGGGTAGTATTTCTTCAAGTGGTCGCTGTGCCAAGCATTCTTCAAGTCTTTCCCTTCCGCTGTGAGGAGCTTGTAAGTCCCTTCTTTGATTACGCGGGCTATCTGATAAGGCCCCTCCCAGTTGGGCGCGAGCTTGTTATATCCGGGCTGCCTTCCCGTGACTTCGACTTTTCTTAACACCTAGTCCCCTACGGCGAACGATCTCTTGTTTACCCCCTTGTCATGATGAACTTTTGCTTCTGTTTGTAATTGACCATCTTTGCCCGTTCTTGCAACCGTTTTTCTTCGAGAAAGTCCAAGTCTTTTCTCCGGGCTTCCTCGTTCTTTGCTTCATCAAAATGGGCTACCCTGTAGGTGGGCAAAGCTACTTCCACGGGCGCGACTGCCTCCGACCCATATGTCAAAGAAAAGGGCGGTGAAGTATGCCCGCAGCTTCCGAGCGGCCATGAGCAAGGCGAAGGCAAGCTTTTCAACGTTTAAATAGCGACTTTCTACTGCGGATAATGCCTTGGATACATAATACACGGGCTTCTGAAGGTCGTCTTCTTCCCTTACCAAAACCGCGGGCACCGCATGATCTGTCGCGGCCAAGAAAATATAGAGTTCCTCACCCAGGACAGGGCTACTCAAGAGCGGCGGTTTTCCCAGGTAGGCCTTGATTTGCTCGAAGGCATTTTGGCACTCCTCGTTCCATTCAAAACCTTCATTTTTCCCTTTTTTAGAGTTTTAAAGAAGGGCAGGCATTTTTCGGCTGATTTGGCAATGAACCTCCCCAAAGCCGTGATGCGGCCATTAAGCTTTTGTACTTCCTTAATGCATCTGGGGGGTTGCATATTTATCAATGCCATGATTTTTTCCGGATTTGCTTCGATCCCTCTCTAGTTCACCATAAAACCCAAGAACTTTCCTGCCTTTACTCCAAAGGCGCATTTGGAGGGGTTAAGCTTCATATTGTTCTTACGGAGATTGGTGAAGGTCTCCGCTACGTCAATATCATGAGAGGCCCCCTTTGTTTTGACAACCATATCATCGATGTACGCCTCCACGTTCCGGCCCAACTGGTCGTCAAAAACGATGCCTACCATTCTTTGATACGTTGAGCCCGCATTTTTGAGACCGAACGACATGTTGTTGTAAGTGTAGGTCTTGCCCGCGGCGTAAAAGGCGCAAGATGGGACATCAGCCTCTTTCATTTTAATTTGATGGTAGCCTGAATACGCATCTATAAAGCTCAATACCCTATGTCCGGCAATCGAGTCCACCAACTGGTCGATCCGGGGAAGGGGGTAGCAATCTTTGGGACAAGCCTTGTTCAGATCTGTAAAATCCACGCACATCCTCCATTTCCGTTCGCTTTGTCACCATTACTACGTTGGCCAACCATATCGGATATTTGATCGGGCTTATGATTTTTGCTTTCAGCAGCTTATCCACCTCTACCTTGATCGCATCTCTCTTCTCCGGGGAAAAATATCTTTCTTTTTGAAGGATCCTGGAGAACGTGGGGTCGATATTCAATTCATGCTCGATCACTTCCCTACTTATCCCTTCATATCTTCTACGGTCCAGGCGAACACGTCCAGGCTTTTTCTCAGCAGCTCTATCAAAAATTTTCTTTCCTCCGCGGGGATTTCCAGCCCGACCTTTATCGTCTGCTCGGGGTATGCTGGATTTATAACCACATCCTCTAGACCATCATTAGGGCGGATGTCTGTTATCTCCCGGTCATGCAGTGAGTCAATCACGATCTCTATTTGCTCGGCCTCGGCTGCCCTTCGGCGGGCTCTCCTGCTCTGCTTGAGTTCTGCCCGGGTGGAGTGAAATGACAGGGTCTCAATCATAGCAGTATCTTGGATCTCCTTTCCATTTAATTTCGCCCTTTTCACCTCTCTTTGAGCCCCTGGTCTGTTCATCCCCGCATTCTCTCTTCTTTTCTTTTCAATGATTTTTAAAAATAGCTCGGGCTTGTTCTCAATACATGCTATCCCCGCGGGTGTACTGAATTTGACTTTCTGGTGCGGGATTGAAGCCACGATTCCCAGTGGTGCTTGTGCGATCACTCCAAGTATTGCATTGTACTGGGATTTCAAAGTGATCACCATAAAAGTTATCCGAGCAGTTTTTTCTAATGGCTTTACCCCAATAGTCACATCGAAATCTATTGTTCCCTTGACATTGACCGTGTGATTAGTGAACCCTTCCAGCAGACCAGCGTACGGAGTAAGGTGTGCCTCGGACATTCCCATCTACTCCAAACAGTTGAAATAAAGGATATCTCGCGAGGCCCCCGTGTCAATCAATACTCTGCTGATGTCCGCCCGTCCAATGGACATTTTGATTGTTAAGGGTTGGGTGGAATGAAAGAGCGTTGAGGCCAGCTCGCTCCTCTTGAACCCAATCAATTCTTCCTGCTCAGGCGGGTATGCAGGTATCAGAAATACTTTCTCCAACTGTTTGATCTGATTAGACAGCTGGGTGTTGCTTGGGGCTTCCTCCCCGATATATTGAATGTCATAACGTCCTTCCCCGTCTGCATCATTAGGGCGGATATATTGGATATTTCCCCGTGGGGCCTCCCCTTTATCGCCGGACCCCGCGATCCACTTTTTCAACTACCCGGCCTCTACCTTTTGTTGTATTATTCTCTTTAACTGGAAACAGTCATCTGTGGTATGTCTGTGGTTTTCATGGTATCCACACCATTTCTTTTTGTTTGCCTCGTAAGGCTTCCTCTCCAGCGGAGGTGGGGAGGTAAAGCTTCTGTCCGCAAAATCTCAGTTCTCGGCGCGATCAAAGGAGTGAAAGCGCTGTCATCGTCTCTTTTGAAATTGGCCATGCCCCTTGGTCTGCCTCTGCCTCAGCCACTGCTACTCCCCGTATAGCCTGAGTGGTGACGGGGATCATGAGCGGGCTCGATCCTATCCCTTACGCTTCTGCGGGCGTCAGCCATGAATGAGGGTTCTACTCCGGCCATAGCGATGGCTCTATTATACATCTCCTCTGTCCCCTCAGGTTTTCGGCAAGCAAACTCCTGCCTCAAAGTGTGGGATGTTAACCCCCCTAAGAAGCATAGCTCGATGTCGTTCTTTGTTAAGTCCACAATCTGCTCGGTCATTTTTCTGAACCGAGTGATGTATGCTTTCGTGTTCTCCCCGGGATATTGTTTAACGCCGCACATGTCCGATTTTGGCCTTACAGCCTCCCCTGCGCCCGCGAACGAGTTTAAGAATGAAGTCCATAATTGCTCATAGCTGCAGATAGAGCGGGGTTTATGGGCCAATAACCATCCCAACGCCTTCCCTTTAAAAGTGGAGGCAAGAGCTTTGCACTTCACGGCCTCATCTGTTGAAAATAGAGCCATCTGCCTTTCAAATCGCCCAACATGGCTTTTTGAATTAGATGAGCCATCATACGCGTCCAGTGTGGGTACCTTTCCCCTTTGGATTGGGGAGTCATTGATCCATGATGCGAAAGCGTCCATGGGTCCAACGCACTTTGTTACGTTTTGCTTGGATTCCCATAACTCCGCGATCATTCTTTGGAACTTTTGATCCATCATGTCCCTTGTTTTAGCCCTTTTATTGTTTCTGTAATTTTATCACCGGTTTTAACAACTGCTTTCCCTTTTAACTGGCCTCTGGGTTTTCTAGGCTGTGATTCTCCTTCCTCACTTTCCCTTTCTTCTTCCTCCCTCTCCTCATCATCGTCCACGAGGATTGTCCGCCTTTTTTCCCCTACAACTCTACTGGCTCTGCTTTTAGAACTTGTCGGACCATGAGTTTTTTGTTTTTCAAGAGGGATTCCAGCATTGGCCTCGGCATTAAATAGCTCTTCCAGGGCCAGGTTCAACTGTAGCCCTTCCGCTACCAGATTCTGCCTGTCCGTCAGGATCTGGATTTTCTTTTGAATTTGGTCAGGAGTGAGGGGAGTGATGGGAGTTTTTTTAGTTTTGAGAGCTTTTGAAGTTTCAATACGATCTCTTAGATCCGCCTCTCTCCTTGCCTTTTGAGAGGGAGTATAAGAGTTTCCGCTAAGCGTCTTATCTCCCAATCTGGCGAAGACTGATCCCTGAGGCGCTAGTCTCGAAGGGCTAGTATTTGGATTCAAGATTTCTTTTCCAGTCATTGCAAAGATTTTGTATATCAAGAGTCAACAGAAAGAATGGGATATACTTTAAGAACCGTAAAAAACAGAGGAATCAGACTGAACGGTTACAGTTTAAGATGGAATAAACAGAGCTTGAATTGATAATCTTGCAATGGAAGATTCAAATCAAAATAGACTGGAAAAGAAACTAAATTAGAAGATTGCACTAGGAAGAGTTTCGTTTCCCGGCAATGGAACCACTGATGACGCCCTGGGGATCTGGGGTCATGGAGATAGAACTCCGGTTTGATTGTCTCCTGTTCCTGATCACAACACAGACAAGAACACCGTCAGGACCAGGGCCGGGTTTGAATCCGGCTTAGGCCCTCGGGTGTGAGAATAAGATCTCTGAGGAAAACCTAAGAAGAAAGATCTGTGAAGACCTTGTGTGTGTGATTAGGATAGAGCACGTACCTGGCCTATGGGGGCGGAAGGGAGTATTTATATGGGTAGATGAGGGGGATAGGTCCAAAGTACCAACTGCCATGGTACTTGATAAACACGTGGCAGGCCCTCACAGGATCAGTCAGGGAAGTGGCTGGGAACGTGGCGAGTTGTCAGGGAATGAGGGAACCATGGTTCCACCACCAACCGTTATGGTATGTCAGGTACGAATAGTTAACGTCCATTGTACGTTTGTGCCAGCTGGGCATTGCGGGCTCGGGACAGGAGGTTCAGAGATCAGCACGGGACCCTTAGGATAGCGGGAGGCAAAGTCATCTCGGTCATGGTCATCGGGGAAACCGGGTCTCTCGAGCTTGTTCTCCTGCGGGCTTATTCGGTTCGGCCCTCAGGGTTCAGGGCCGGTTTGGGCGGACTCGGTCGTACTGGTTTAGACCGGGTTCAATCCGGTCTTATAAAGCTCGGTTTCATCAAAATGCATCTGGAGAAAATACGGTATGGAGTTAGGAGACACCTAATCTTTCTCAACCCAGGAAACATACCATTTCATATGAACAAAACCCAAAGAAGAGTAGGGAAAAAAGTGTTCATGAGATTCAGAGAAGATTTGCATTGTACACAGCAATCCTATGGAGATTCTTTTTATAGGGTCTGCAAACAGGCTAGACATTATTGATGTTGAGCTTATGAAGAACCAATAATCAAATAAAAGTTCACTTTAAATGTGATGTAAGTCTTCAAGGAAAACAAGAGAGGCTAGCTGACCAACCAAATGGAACAAGAAGTACAACAGGAACCCTCTAAAACCCAACATGGGAAATCTTGTTACAGAGAAAGGCATTTGAGAGTTAACTTCAAAGAGAGCAAGCACCTCCTCAGTCTCTATCATTTAAGTTGTGGAAGAAAGTATAGTTCCAGGAAGGAGACCTCCTCCCACTCCAAGGGGAAAGCAGGAGGGCCATATCAATACGACTTGATGATTGGCAAAAAGAATGAGAGGGGGCAGGAGTTTCTCTCCCCCCCCCCCATAATCAAATAAAAGTTCACTTTAAATGTGATGTAAGTCTTCAAGGAAAACAAGACAGGCTAGCTGACCAACCAAATGGAACAAGAAGTACAACAGGAACCCTCTAAAACCCAACATGGGAAATCTTGTTACAGAGAAAGGCATTTGAGAGTTAACTTCAAAGAGAGCAAGCACCTCCTCAGTCTCTATCATTCAAGTTGTGGAAGAAAGTATAGTTCCAGGAAGGAGACCTCCTCCCACTCCAAGGGGAAAGCAGGAGGGCCATATCAATACGACTTGATGATTGGCAAAAAGAATGAGAGGGGGCAGGAGTTTCTCCCCCCCCCCCCCCAACAGAACTGATGCTCATCCCCGCTCTGGAAGTGTCAAGAGACAGAATAATGGACAACATCAATTTTCAATTAGAGTTTCTCCCATGTCCATCTTTCTACAACTCCCTCTGTCCAAGAATAATGTCCTACTTTCCATTTTAGTTTGTCCCAAAATAAATGTCACATTTCTAAAAATAGGATACAAAGTTTGGTGATCTTCCTTAACTACCCGTTTTAGTAGGCACAAACGATGCAATGCCATGAAAAATGCAAGGACTCTATGCACATGAACAGATAGGTGTAATCAACGAAGCATAACAAAAAGCTTAAATATCTTGACTTGTCAACTGTGAAATTTATTTCAGGATGGATAGAGTAATATTTAATTATGAATGAAATTCTACTACGGAGAGTAATTTCCACTTCTCTATCTTGCTATACAGTCTGAATTTCAGTTCAAGAATCCAAGGACGTTGGACTATAACAATGAAGTAATATACAGAGAATGGAATTAGATCACACTCCCTCCGTCCCATAAAGATGTTCCCATTTGCCATTTTTGTTTGTTCAAAACTCATTTCCAAAAATGTTTGGTTAAAATCATTAAATTTCCAAATTGCCTACCAAGAAAAAAGAGAAAGAGAGGAGAGGATGAGAGCCAACCAACGAAGAAGAGAGAGATATTGAGTAATAAGTGAACTTCATTAAGGTTAGTGATGGAAATGAAAAAAGGTTGTTAAAATGTTTGAATAGTCGAATGGGATTACGATTATGGGACGGGGGGGGGGGGGGGAGTAATTATGTGCAGCCTGAGTTCAATTGCTTTCTTGATACATTTGAATGCATTGTCATACAGCAAGTTAATAAGTTTCATGAATAAATATGAGAATAAAAAAGGCAAAAGTATGAATGAAATGGAGGAAATTATATGAACCTCAATGCTAATGCGCCAAGTTTGATCAACAAGAACTAACCAGCTGAATTAAAAATGTAACTGGAATAGAACAGAACGCCATTAATACCACTAGCTTGCTGAAGAACAAGCAACCCAATTCCAATCTGCATCACATATAGTATCCTCCTTATAAAAACTTAATGCAATATATATTTTGATTAAAAAAAAAACAAGGAAAAAATAAAAGAGGTGCTGCAAGTTTTAGGAACAGAGAACTTGATAGAGCACAAATTTAACAAGAAAATGCAGATCATTGTACCGTCAAAGGATACCAATATCGCTTTCTTTTAAGTTCAGAAAAGCGAATGGTAGCTCTTTTGCTTGATGACGCCACAGATCTCTGTTAAAACACATTCAAAAAAGATAGTTGCAATAGTAAGAATAATCAACAAAACCAAATGAAGACTATAAGAGTAACTATACTTCTGATATACAGTATATTTTTTATCATTCAAGAAGAAATTAAGTGAAGTGGCTGCAATCTACAACTGTCGCCACATAACTGCAGCACATCATGACAGCAGACCAGTTTCATACCTTGATTTCATTCACTTCAATGGAGATGTCCGTATCAAATCCTCGCAAAACTTGTAAAGAGGTTTCAAAATCCTCTGTGAATCCCATTTTGGCCTACATTAAACCCAGTTTGGTCACTTAACTTTACCTGTCTTTTTAATGTAGTCACCATTAAGTCCTCACTCCATTGACGGAACATTTAATATTTAACAGGTTTTGGTCACATGATTACACATGACTAACACCCATTATTTTTTAAACCATTCCGTTAAATGGATGATGACTCACTTAGCCTCTTACCAACCAACGAGGAGATTCAGGAATGAAAAATAAACCAGGTATCAGAATCATGCACGGCAAAATTCCTGCAAATAATGTGAAATGTTGCTACACATGTTAAATTTTAAGCAAATGACAATTATACATCATTAAGAATGCAATTACAATAATTAAATTCTATAATCTAGTACTTATGATTTACTCTCAGATATCCATTGAAGACTTGAAGTACCCTAAGAAGCAATGACAGCAACACATTTCACTATACGACTCAGACACCTCAACAGAATATATTTCTGATATGACGTGACAAGCCGGGGACACATTAAAAGAATATAGTATTCTAATTTAATAAATAGATACAGTATATATTTATGAAATCATAGCATAATATTTTTTTAAAAAAATATCAACTCGATGCTACAAGAGCTCTCGCTATGCGTGGGGTCTAGATAACAACAAATGCCATAGATTAGACAAACAAATAGAGAGCGTGAAAGTAGTGTGTATTCACCAATAAAATACTTAATCATTACGCTTTTCAAGGAGAATGACAGTGGTTTTTACCTTCTCCAAGCTCATATGCTGGCAAGTATTGATCTCTCACAGACGGTGTTGATTACCCTCTCACTCTGTCTCTCTTTCTCCCAATGACATTCTCGCTTCCCTTCTCTTCTCTTCTCTTTGACTGTTTGACATGCTGTATGTCTTATAATTCCTCTTTTGTTTAGATTTGCTGTTATTAATTTATTTTACAAATGTAGTGTTTAGTGATAATCTATAATTTGAGAAATCTAATCTCTGTGTTAGCCTGTTGGGGTCGGTAATGGCTTCAAACTCGATATGTTAAACAAAAGCTTGTTGGATATTTTATCTTTAGCTCAGTACCATAAGACCCGTATTCGAGAAGCGAGAGAAATGTATATTGCAATATGGTCCGTGTGCAGTACATAATAAGTCTTTGGGTTAGGGTGATGCAGGTTGCGTAAACATAGAAAGAGAAAGAGAAAGAGAAAGAGAAAGAGAAAGAAGGAATAAAGGCTCACCTAAGATTGCAAGGACTCTCCAGTGAAGAAAAAGACCCAAAAAGTATGCCAACATTATTCCAATAGTGACTGAAAGCTACAGAGGCAAGAAGAGAAAGGCCGTAGTAACTTTATGCACATTGGCATATTAGAAGCTAATGAACGATAAATTGAATGACGAAGAAACAACCAACACCAACCTGGTTCACAGATCCAAGGCTTCCTCTCATGTTTTGAGGTGATATCTCAGCTATATACACAGGCACCTAAAAATCATCAAAGAAGAGGTGATATTGAAAATTTTCACTACAGCTCCAGCATGGGGAAATAGTGAAAAGCTAGAAACCAAAAATCACCGTGTAAGAAATTATGCCCACACCAAATCCCTCCATCAGTCTCCCCATGTACAGAAATGAATAATCCTACAAAGAAGTGACATATAATTTACCACATGTAAAAAAGAAGCATAGAAAGTATACAGAAAAAGGCAAATTATGAAGTTGTGGATTGTATTTTACAATGACACTCACTTTTGCAAATGCAATGGCTAGCCATCCAAGTATATTAGGTATAGAAGCAATCATGAGTGACTGCAATCTCTCAACAGAACAAACACAAATCCCAATTGCAATGATTAACAGCCAACATCATCAATTTCAAGATGTAGAAGCATTAAATCCAGAAGACAATAAGCAATTGACCGAGTCATCATTACCCCTTTTCGTCCAATATATTCCGCAATCTGGCCACTTGCTATCGCACCAACCATCGCCCCCACATTGGCTAAGGAACCAAAAACCGAGAACTGCACAAGAAATGCATAAATTCAAACAAATAATTACTGCATTCAAATTGTTGTCACTTTTCACCAATAATACCAAGCTATCAAGGAGAAGGCAAACGGACCTCAGATATGGTAAGTCCTAGATCGTTGATTATGTCAGCTTGTGTAGGGTTAGAATATCCGCACTGTAAGCAGAAATCAATTTCACTGATATATTTGAGCATGTATGTAAATGTATATTACACTTACACAGGAAAATAGAAAACACTATAAATACAATTGACAATTAAGCATCTACGTACGCAGTAAGACGCATATAATATTGAACGCACACACAAACACAATCAAGCTAACTATCGATATGATTGAACAAATGTATTGACACACGCATCGAGCGTAAATAATTACAAATTGAGCATATGTATATATATACACATGGATCAGACGAACAAATGTAACACATAGAACGAAGATTATACATATTCATGCAGAATTAATATATGCAGAATGAGAGGGACAGACAGAGAGAGATTACGGTGAAGCCGAACTGGATGGGCCCCAAGGCAACAATGAAGACGCAGAGGAAAATGGAGATGGATTCGCGGATGATTTGAGCGGAAGAGCCCATCATGCTGGATTGCCTGGAACTCATACGGTACCAGCTACCGGTGTGTAGCAAGGGCTTGCGCAGCCCATCTTCAAGGTTGCTATCGTCTCTCGAACTCATCGCCGCGACGCCGGCGTCTATCTTTTTCTTCGACTCCGTTTTCCGATGCGACTATTGCACATGCGATGATGGTGGTGACCGGTGAGAAATGCAATGTAAGGTTCTGTTTGATGAAATGCGTAAGAGACGGAGACGAGCAATATTTGCGGAGATGAAAGGGCAACGGTCGGGGAATGGAGAGCGTACACGGTTGGATCATATGTTAACGGTATAGGCGCCCGACCCATTACAAATCAATAAACCCGCCTTAGGAGTTTTTTTGTTTGTTTGTTTGTTTTTTTTTTTTTTTTAAAGCAACCCGCTAGGAGTTAGGGACAATAGGACAGGGATTTTGAACCGCTCGACCGAGCGGTTAGCTCCACCCGCTCGACCCAATGGCTCCGATTAGAGCCACCTCATTAGATTTTGTGTTCGATGGATGAGATGTGTCCGAGCTCGATAGGACCCACAAAAAATTGAAATCATTTTAGCCGCACAGATGATAAGCTCGCCTGTGTGACCTTGATCGGAGCCGTTGGGTGGAGGGGTGGAGCTAACCGCTCGGTCGAGCGGTTCAAAATCCCTGTCCTATTGTGTTCGACGGATTTTGTCTCTATATATGAATACTTAATTTCTAAAAAATACTCCCTCCGTCCCACCTCACTTGAAACTTATTTCCATTTTGGTCCGTCCCACTTTACTTGAGACTCCCCAAAATGGTAATATTTTTATAATTTTATATTCAAACTACCTCACCCACTCATTCTCTCTCTTCATTTTCCACCACACAATTCATTCAACCAACCTACTATTAACCCCACTCATACTCTCTCTTCATTTTCTACCACACATTTTCCTTATTTTATTCATTTTCCTTAGTTATTGTGCCCACCTCTAAGGTCTCAAGTGAAATGGGACGGAGGGAGTATGGATTATAATTAGGGATAGGCTCCAGTGAGACAGTCTCACTGGGTGTGGGTCAGTCTACTGTGCGGCCGTCGCACAGCGTGCGACGGCTCGCACGGAGCCGAGTCATTTTTCTTTAATTTTTTTTTTTTGAGTTTCTTTTTCCTCGCCAACAAAAGTAACACTTTTTATAACGAAATGTAAATTTTTTTTTTCAAATGTAACACTTTTTTTTCTTCAAAATGTACCACAATTTTGCTGCAATAGATTAAAGATAACATAAAGATTTCACACTTTTTATAAGGAATGTAACATTTTTTTTTTCAAATGTAACACTTTTTTTTTTCCAAAATTAACGTAAGATTGACAAACTAAATTAATGTTACATTTTATAAAAAACGAATGTAATTTATTTTTTTGAATAATACTAGAGGCACAAAAAAGTCACAAAAATTTGCTCACAAAATCCTAGGTGTAATGATGTTATTAGTGTTTTTAATTGGAGTGTGGCGGGCCCTTTATCGATGCAACCAATAAAATATCGCCACCTCACCCTGTGAGCAAGATTTTGTGACATTATTTTGTGCCCCTAGCATTGCTTTTTTTTTTTCTCAATTGTAACAGTTTATATTCTTAAATGTAACATTATATCTGAAATGTAACAATTTTTATTGAGAACGTAACACTTTTTCTAACCACAAAAACAATTCAAAGCTATTTATATTTTTTTGCAAAAATGTTGTTACATTTGACAGTAAAAGTGTTACTTTGTAAAGATGAAACTGTTATTTTTATTAGAAAAGAGTGTTATATATTAGTTGACGAGCAGCTTAATTTTTTGTGTATTAAAAAGTATGTTTTTTTTAAAAAAAAAAAATCAAACCATATCATGACCTATGTAGTATATTCGTCTCGTTGAGACGAAAACTATGGTATTTTTTAAAAAAATCTGACTTATAAATCTCAAGATATAGCATTTTAAAGTTATATAGTTTTTTTTAAGGAAGACACGTGTCGGGATCTGGGAAGTGGGAGGGCTGGATCCGGCGGTCGGCTATAGCGGAGCAAGTGAATGCGAGAGGCAGCGGAACAAATCCTTATATGAGATGGCTCGCCGCACAACGTGCGGCCGTCGCATATAAGAATTTGTCTTGGGTGAAACGGTCTTACAGGGGGAGACGGACAGTGCAGGGGTCGACCCGCCCACCAATTTGCTGATCCGCCTGTCCGAACAAAATAATTAAAACAAAAATTGCCTACAACTTTTATTTCGCCCGCCATTTTTTGCTCGCCAACAAATGTAACACTTTTAATAAAAAATAAAAAATGTAACATTTTTTTCTTATGTGACACATTTTATTCATGAATGTACCCATAATTTTGCAAAAAATAGATTAATAAGATTGATTGCAAAACTAATGTTACATTTTATAATGAATGAGAGAAACATTTTTTCTCAATTGTAACAGTTTCTATTAGAAAGGTAACATTTCTTTATGAAATGTAACAGTTTTTATTTTGAAATCAAACTATAGGTTTACACAAAAGGGATTGGGGATAACATAAGATTTACTATAAATACTACTGGCACATTTAATTATAAGGAGTGGACTCTTGTGAGACCGTCTCACAACGTGAGACGGATCATCCATGGGTCGCCCCACTCACTTGCCCAGCCGATTATGACCCATATCTTCACAAGTTGCCACATGTCGGACTCACCAGACATGTCTGACGCGCGCGCACCACAGTGCGCCACATGACGCTTTTTGAAAGAAAAAAAAACCCCAACATCTTTAAAATGCAATATTTTGTGATTTTGAAGTCGAAAAAAATTGAAAATACCGTTGCGTTCGTCTCGACGAGACGAATAAAACTAGATATGTCGTGATATGGTTTGAATTTATTTTTTTGAAAACATTTTTTTATTAACAAAGAAAAAAACTGCTCTATTCGTCAACCAAAATGTAACACGTTCTTATGAAAAAATTAACAGTTTACTCTTTAAAAGGTAACACTTTATTGTAAGATGTAACAGCAGTTTAACATAAATTTAAAATAATTTTATAGTTTTTTGTAGTTATAAAAAGTAATAATTGAAGTGTAACAAAATGCATATATAATTGTAATTTGTTATATAGATGAATGTAATAGTTTTATAAAGTCAAAGTTACTTTTTTTCTGTAAAAAAAGAGTAAGAATTCATGTATAAAAACGGTTGCATTTCAATTATAAAATGTACTACCGCTGTCCCTAAATGAGTGTCCAAATTTCATTTTAAGGGACACTGCAAATCTCAACTTTTTGAACAATTTGGTAACAACGATTCATATATAATCTTATAATCTCTTTTCCAAACCTTTAGTTTTGCACATATAAAAAAACCGGTGAAATTTTTTTCGAAAAAAAACGTTTAGGGAGAAAGTTATGTTCAAAAAAGACACTCATTTAGGGACAAAGATTTCTTGAAAATGGACACTCATTTAGGGACAGAGGGAGTAACACTTTATGGTAAGATGTAATTAAATGATCTACTTATGATTGGTATCACTATCTGATAAAGTTGGTGATCTTAACTCGAGGACAACCATGGCAACATATGAACTCGGAGAGCAAACACAAGGAATGATATTTGTAGAATTTCTGACTTTTCTGTATATCAATGAAATGAACTGAAGTTGCATATTTATACAACAGTTAACAGTAACAGGAAAGCTACAAAACTGAAAGTTGTCATCAGTAACTTCCCTAGTTTAATCAGTCGGGTAATGAAGTGGGTGTGTGCTATTATATAGCATATCCAGCGAAAGCTTGTACCAACCGTCCGCCGCCCGCGATTGCAAGACTTCATTCGCAATGTCGCACACAAGGGGAACCCCACCAACTCTGATACCACTTGTAGGGACCGCGACCACCACCACCACTTTCCCACGCACGGATTTGTTTTGGGAACTTCCCAAAAGGCCTCATACTAATGAAGGCAAAGAATCTTTACAATTCACCCCACTCATTCTCTCTCCTATTTTACTTTTATACTCACAACACCAATCAATTCACTATTCTCTCCCACTCATTCTCTCTCATACTTTACTTTTACACTCACAACATTTACATCACATCCAATATTTATTAATAAGCGTGTAAATGAGGGGTGAGACTCTTACTCCGGGACGGAGGGAGTACCTTGCAATGATTTCCTCAATTGCCGATGTGGGACTTTGGGTTGCACCCCAACACTAACTAATACTAATAGTAGCAATCGTTTTTAAAAAATAGTCTTTGTTGTGAAAAGTGTCGCGCCCCGACCCGTGGTCCTACTTGGCCCCACGTCCGGGACACGCACGGAAGACGTCATAAAACATTTTTAGGAAAATTTTTCGAAATATACTTTCTATAAAAAGGTTCACACAACCAACTCGATACTAAAACATGACTTCAAGTCACAAAACAACCTTTCACAAACCAGCACTAAGCCACTTGGCTACAACTACTAACTTTACTTACTTAATTACAAACACGAACATCTACTAAAGGAGATGATACAAACCAAGTCACGGGTATACTACCCAAAAGGTATTACATTTACATAATGTATCCTTTACTTACACCACATTTCCCAAAATGTCTTACCCAAAAATCTCCTCGACGTCCTCCCAGTGTGTGTGAACTATCCCCTGGGCTCCTTCTTATCTAAAACGGTAAACAAATAAAGGGTGAGAATAAATCTCAGTAAGCTACTAAAATGCAACTACATTACATGTTAATATGATAAACATAAAGAAACAATGCCACAAATGATCATATAACACATAGCACATAATATGAGAGGCTCCCTATCGCCAACCGTCCCATACCGGTTGGAAATAACGACCAACTCATCATGCAACACATAAAGCGGAAATGAACACTCATACATGGATACTGAGCCAAGGTTCTCAAACCAAACCATAGCCATCTGAGAGGCATCAACTGAGCAGCATCGAAGAGCTGAAACGGGTTCCGGAACCAAACAACAACAACAACAACAACGGGGGGAAAATGACACAAAGTCATAACCCAAAGTGCCCAACCTTTGGCCTAAGGAAGGGGGTTAAAAATGGGAAACCAATGATAGGAGCCTTATAATGTACTTGGCTCGGAGACCATTATAATCCCTATCACTGCCCAACACACACAAAAGTACCAGCTGGACTTTACACGCAAGCACCACATAGAAATACTTGCTTAAACGACAATCAGGGACAATGATTCCAATGTAGGGAACCATGCCAAACACATCAAGAAGATGAATCATTCAACACATCACAAAGTGCTCAACAATGTTCACATAATCAATCACTAACATTTCACAACACTGGTGTCCACAAAGGAACCAATTCTACCACTTTAGTGATCCACTTCAACCATCTAAGTACTTTAGGACACTACCCAAAAACTAGACCAAGATTGACCTCTAAACCCCTTAGTTTGAAAACTCTCAACTTTTTCAGACAACTGGGCGGTCGCCCAAACAGGGCTGTGCGGCCGCCCAAAATGCTCTGTCCCAAGAACAAAACCCTTCAGATAGGTGTGCGGCCGCACGCCCATTTTTGGGCGGCCGCCCACATCACCCGGCAGGCCTAAAAACTTAAACAAAATTTACTCATTTTGTTTCACAATCCAAAATTACCAATACTTATAACCCTTAACATCTGCACTTACACAAAGGCTAAAACTTAGCCTAAGAACAATACTAACACCAACAATAACCATTTCATATTACTCCCTTTGTCCCAAAATTACAAGTATAACTAAAACATACCAAAACATTGTTTTAGCACATACAAAGCATATAAAGCATACTTATGACCATTTTAACATTTAAAGGGGGATTAGTAACTTACCTATTTTCTGGAAAAGATGTCAAGAAAAATAATATGGATCGGTAGGAAGAATCTATTCAACACCCTGAACATTTATATGTAATTAGATTTGAAAATGGAGTAGTAAATTAAAAGAAGGAAAATTAATAAGAACAAAACCCTTACCTAGCTTTTCTTTCTCTTCACAACAATGGCAACTCTCAGGGAAAATTCTAAGGAAAGTGGTGATGCAAACATAGGGGAGGGAGGGAGATAAATGTAAGATTTTTCTCAATTATTCATATAAATCACTCAAATTCCATTTCTAACATTTAAACCCCTCAAGTCTAACTTTCACTAAGGCCTTTATAATTTCTCACTAACAACTTAACTCCCCAAATAAACTTTACTACTAACATTTTAACTAACACCAATAATCGATTAAAATATGCAATTCATATAAGATGATGCAACACATAAAATGCACACATAACTTTAAATAAAAATTATCAAAATATAAAATAAATATTAAAATAAATAAAACGAATTTTGGGGTCGTTACAAAAAGTTTGTTTCATTGACTTTTTATAGTTAACATAAATGAATTTTGACCAAACATTAATGTTTATCTAACATTTTTAGTGAAATTTAAACATGAAATGCACTTTCGTGTTTACCAACAGACACTCCGTTAATCTTCGGTTCCTGCCCTGGATATAGCAAATACTCCCTCCGTCCCAGACTAAAGTTCTTACTTTTCTTTTTGGTTTGTCCCAGATTAATGTTTTTAGTTGCTTTATTACTTAAAATGGACCATGGGATCCACTTGTCATTCTCACAACAAAAAAACCCCTACCCACTTTATCACTCATACTTTCTCTTACTTATTTTTTCATACTCACAACATTTATTTTTTCTTAATCTCTGTGTAAAATCAAACTAAGAACCTTAGTCTGGGACGGAGGGAGTAGCTAAAACGATCACATAGATATGAAGGGAGTAAATTACAAATTTCATAAGCAAAGGGGTTAAAGTGTAACAGATCGATGATTCGATCACTTCAAACCAGTGTTCTAAAAGACGTCCGTCTAGGCCGCTTGGGCGCTATCGTTCATGAAACGCCTAAGATATTATAAACTATTTATAAATTCTCAGTCCCGCCTAAGTTCCGTCTAGACCCGCCTAGGCGCTAATCGCTGCTGCCGCGCCTTGCGACTGCCTAGCGTTTTCTTTTTGGAACCTTCCTTCAAACACAGTCACTACAGTAGAGTAGGTTTCTCCCTGACCGCACGTGACTTTCGATTAAGAAGAAGGAAAAGACAAGTGTATTCCCAAAATCCTCGTTATCAACCACCGTCGGCCGTCGTCAGTTCTCCCATCGCCACCGCAATTAAGCCCTAATTTTATTCAATTGTTGACTCCTCCCATGGATGAGCAAACCCAGGTAGAAACGAAAACTGAAACCCAATCCCAATCCCAACCACAACCACAACCACAACCACCGCCGGCTTCTCAGCCTGCTAATCCCAATCCTAAATCTCCCACCGATTCTCCCTCTCAACCACCGCCAATTCCAGTCGCCGACTCCGTTTCAGATCCATCACAAATTCCTTCAAAAATCCCAATTCGACCGCCGAAGATTCGTAAACTTTCATCTGCCTCCGTCTCCATTGCTTCTATACAAGTGAAGCCCCCGGCAATCACCGACGAAGACACCTCTAAATCAATTGTAGTTTCATCGTCCTCCGCCACCGCTTCTACGGTCACCACCGCCACTGCTACCAAAACCAGGAGAAGAAACCCTGCTCTATCGGCAAAAGATTTACCCAAGGTTATCAAGCCATTATCAGCACCTGGCGAGGTTGGTCTCGCTATCCAACACCTTCGCACAGCGGATCCTCTCCTAGCCAACCTAATCGACGCTCACCCGCCGCCTTTATTCGACTCCCACCATGCACCGTTCCTAGCCCTAACCAAGAGCATTCTCTATCAACAACTAGCCTACAAAGCCGGAACCTCAATTTACACCCGCTTTGTCACCCTGTGCGGCGGAGAAGACGCTGTTCGACCTGAGGCAGTTCTTGCTTTATCAACCCAACAACTTAAACAAATCGGAGTGTCCGGTAGGAAAGCTAGTTACCTCTATGACCTTGCTAATAAGTACAAGAACGGAATTCTGTCAGATGAGTCCGTTGTTAAAATGGATGATAGGTCTTTATTCACAATGCTGTCAATGGTTAAGGGAATTGGTTCTTGGTCTGTGCATATGTTCATGATATTTTCACTTCATAGACCTGATGTGCTACCTGTTAGTGATTTGGGTGTTAGAAAAGGGGTGCAGCTTTTGTATGGGTTGGAGGAGTTGCCACGGCCCTCTCAAATGGAGCAGCTTTGTGAAAAATGGAAGCCTTATCGGTCTGTTGGGTCGTGGTATATGTGGCGGTTTGTTGAAGGTAAGGGTGCTCCGATCGTTGGGTCCGCTGCTACTGCTTTGGAGAGTAATTTTGCTCCTCAGCAACAACAATTGGGGCAGTCGGAGCAACAACAGCAACACCAGTTACAGATGTTGGAGCCCATCAATAGCATTGGAAATCTCGGGTAGTTCCCTTATTCTTGAGCTTAATTGTCATTATATTTGAAAGATCTGTGTTTTGGGGGCTGCTGATGCTGGTTCCTAAATGGTCCTCTGTAAAGAGTTATTTTGTTTGCTCTACTTCATGTTGTTGTTGTTGACTGGTGTTTTGTTAATGCAAAGATTGAAGCTTGCTTGTTGTGTTAGGAGTTCTCATCACATTATTTGAGGGTGGTTGGTTGTATTTCATCTCTCTTACTTCCACTAAAAGGTGGGGGGGGGGGTATGCTGACTTTTGTTATTTCGAGGGACTCCAACACTTTGGGAAAAGAATACATTTTTTGTTGATGGTTAGACCACATTGGTAATAGTGCACTTGTCCTTATGTTCGTTGGAGGGTTATATGTCTTGTAGGGGATTGTTTGTTAGTAGGTAAGTACTCCCTCTGTCCCTAAATGGATGCCAAATTTCATTTTAAGGGACATCTGAAAATCTACACATTTCATACAATTTAGTGGAAAAGATTCATATATAATCATGTAATCCTCTTTTCAAACATTTAGTTTTGCAAGTATAAAGAGACTAGTGAAAAAATTTTGGTGAAAAAACAATTAGGAACAAAGTATTTCCAAAAAAGACATTCATTTTGGGATTTTTTTTTTTTTTTTTTTTTAAAGTGGACATTCATTTAGGGACAGACGGAGTATATGTTTTGACAAAAATTTAAAAGGAGCACTTTCAATCTTAAAGCAGAGTTAGACTGATGTTTAGATTTTGGCTGCTAGATTGTTTGCATGGGGTAATTTTATGGAGATTGCATTAGACAGAATATTGTGCATAGCCTAAAAAACAATATCTCAAGTCTCAAGATACCTAGTGTGCCTGTAGAATTGTTATCAGTTGAATACATGAGACTAGTGAGTTAGTGAGATTTTCAAGATTCTGGATTTAGTGAAGTATGTTAGCAAATTATACTGGATAATGTATGTGGGATTAATTTAATTGGGGTAGAAGTAAGTGTTATAAATAATTTAGAATACATGATTATTGAGTACCTACATATGTCATTACTGAAGTATCATTAGTATAAGAGGTGCTATAGAATGTTTCCACTACAGCTCCAAGATGAGGAAACAACAAAAATTGAGAAACCAAATGTCTGTGTGAGAAATTATCCCCACACCAATTTCCTCCAACAAATTCCAGTGTGCAGAAATGAAGAATCCTACAAAAAGCGACATAGAAGTTACCACATGTAACAAATAAGGGTAGATATAATTCAGAAAATGCGAAATTATGAAGTTATTGATTTCATTTAACAATCACACTCACTTTTGCAAGTGCAATGGCAAGCCATCCATGTACATTAGGCATGGAAGGCAATCACGAGTGACTGCAATCTCTCAACCGAACTAACACAAAGATCAGTTGGAATAATTAACAACCAACACTACACATGTCAAGATATACAAGAATTAAATCCAGAAGACAATAAACAATTGACTAAGGTGGTGTTTGATGTATTAAGCACTTGATGCTGATGCTTAATAGATTGCAAGGTATATTTTGGAGGTATGGTGCCTTTGATGACATTGAGGTATAGATGTTGGAGGTTACATGAGGCTCTTAATGATTGAGAATCAAAATCATTGCTTAACCAATAAGAGCCTCATGGAACTTTCAACATGTAGAGCTCAATGTTATCAAGGCACCTTACCTCCAAATTATACCTTGCAATTCATTATTAAGCATCAAGCATCAAGTGCTTAATACATCAAACACCACCTAAGTCATCATTACCCCTTTCCGTCCAATATTAGGTATTCGTTCGTACATTGTATTATGTATATATATTTCTTAAAACCACTAACCTAAAAGAAAGCAGAAAAATCAAGCTGACAAGAAAAAGAGAGTAAGACTTGTAATTTTTATGCAACATCAAAGATGTGTAGGGACATTCAAGTTGATAATGGTTTATTACCTTTGAAGAACTGGAGTAAGAAATTATGAGATTCCAATGAATATTAAGTGGTCGGGGAGAATGTCACATAGTCAATGTAGACCACCGAGTAGAGAAAGACATTAAGTTTTCAAACATCAAGCTTAGACTGCTGCTCATGTATCAATGGTGAGACGATTCTGGCTGTCAAAAGCATAATTTCTGGTTTTTGTAGCTCGTGTCTTGAATTTGAGCTGTGGAAATGAAGTTATGATGAAGAATAATCCACTCATGTCATGCTCGTGTGGCAGCTGATCTAGGGGCTTGTTATATTTGAAGTACTTGTAGGATAGTATCTCGGAAGTATTTGGAAGATGTTATCTATGAATGCAAAATAAGATTCTTTCATACCAATTTTCAGGATTTAAGATATTTTATCTACGTTAGAAGAACTTGCAAGATGTCTTTCATGAAGTAGATGTTTGGGTGTCATGTGTGGTAAGGGATGGTTGTGTTTGTTGCCAATGGATAAGAGCTTGCAAGTTGTATTATCTTAAGAGGGGGGGGGGGGGAGATGATGAGTTTAGATGTCATGTATGGCAAGGATGGTTTTATTCTTTGCTAACAATGTTATTCCATGTTTTGCCATAACTAGAAACCACCGGACTGTTTTAATGCCTTGTGGGTCAGGGTGGCGTAGTAGGATTCCCTTGACTGTTGGGATTGTGCAGCCATCATCCTCAAGCCAGTTAACCCTCATGATCCACCCCAGTCAGAGCACATCCATGAGATCATGGAGGCATGTTAACATAGTACCTCAGACTTACCTTCATCCTCAGTTAGCAGTGTCCTAACATGTTGGTGATGAAGGCCCTAATTTTGACTGGCTGAACAAGCTGGCTTTGGGTTTAATCATCCTTATTGGTCAGAGCACTAGTGGATTGATCCGCTTAAATTTATGAAGGATATTTAAAATATTATATAGCTTGCTCCAATAATTAATTAGCTTGTGATGTAGATATTTAATGCATAAATGCTACAATTACAATTATGTCATTCGGAGTTGAAAGTAGCACCAATTATTTGAAATTCTAAGTTAAACTATGAGTAGTCCATTTTAAGCTGGAGTTGCGTAAACAGCAATGACTTGATCCCAGGACAGTGTTTAAGATACTCCAGACCTTGCTCACAATAGTATTGTCCTGTTGTGTTGACTAAGATACTTGTAGTGTGAAGTTTGTAATTGCATCGAGAACAGCTCTGAACACCCTTGTCTGGGGTGTCTATTCCATTGGTAATCTGCCTTCATAGTCTGTCAAGCAGTTGTCATTGACTTGGCATTAATAATTGGATTTCCCTTTTTTGCAGTTGTATTCGACATGGTTGTCCCTTTAAATTAATCAAAAGCAGCCAAACGCTTGAAGATTTTTAGCTCTTTTCGAACAATACTCCTTGTACTCCTAAAGTGATTCCGCTGTCCGGTCTCACTGATATCCTCCACTGCTTTACTTGTTGCTCTTTCGCATTAGTATTGTACTTCACCGTCCCACAATAACTGGATTGAGCTTTGACCAATTTTTATGAGAATCTAATCATCTTGATATTTTTTGTAATTAAGAACTGTTATTGCTAGTATTCTTAATAGTGAATCAACGAGAATTGTCAGAATTTTATGAGGATAATTGGCCTGAGATATATATAGGTATTCTTGTGGCTTAAGCATACTTGAGTGGGTGATACCGCAATTACTCCTCTTATAGATAGCCTCTGAGTTGATATAGCCTAAGAAATTGTGAGTTATTTTTGGAACTATCATCTGCTAGCTGCATTATCTGCAATGTAATGCAGTTTCTGGCTCTTCCTTGATTGGCCAACTGGCGGTAGTCCGCCTGTGATTGTATATCTATTGTTGCTGTTTAACGCTGGGGTCTTCGAGTGAGATTGAAGATTATAGAACTGGCAAAAAACAACGGTAGTGTTGTAAACGTCAAACGAAGTAGATCAGCTAATTAAAGGATAATGGCAAGTAATGAGCTTTGTCTCTGGACCGTTGTAGCAAATTAAGATTTTAATGGGATTTACCTTAGTGGGATAAAGAACGAAGACATTGTGTTCACATCTTTCTATGGGTTCACATATAGTAAATCGCTTGATCCACAAAGTAAATCTTGTTAAACAGACGGAATATAATTCTCCAGATACCTAACATGTTGATTGAATAGGATGCTGAAGCAATTTGTAGCTTAGAAGCTGACAAACTAATTGTTAAGTGGATGGAAGTTAGTTAAGGAAGCTCTCTCTCTCTTGGAAATGAACTTAATTCCCCCCCCCCTCTCTCTCTCTCTCTCTCTTAGGGAGCTTATCGGAACAACATGAGTTTACTTTGCTTAGAATTGAGGCTAAGATAATGATAGAGTCTTATCAGATAGAAAGGGAGTCGGGTCTAAAATGACTAGAGCTCAAGCTGGTTTGGTCCTTTAAAGCGATCTAGATTGCTTGTGGTTAACTGTTTCCCACTCACTTTACTTGGATCCTCTATCTGTGATGACTAATAACTTGGCACTCCTGATTTTCATGTTAAACTTTCCGTAACATTGTGGTTCTATAGTCTACGTTTTATGTATATGGCTGATACTTAGACGATTGATATTCTTTTGAGTTGTGCAACTTGTGTGTGTGTGTGTGTCTGCAGTTGTCACTATAATAGTATATGACTATATGTATTACCCTTACATTTCCGAACTTAACTTTTTGATAACTATTTTCTCTTGCGATGTCTTACCCTTTGTTGGTAAGATAAAAAAATTAGGCTTGTTATTGTAAAGAGTTGGTGGATAGTTTTCTTTGCTGAGTGAATGGTCCTACTCCTACACTTAAGCTTTTATAAATGTCGTTTTTCCTCTGGTAGTTTCATCTCCGTCAACTTTTTAGTACATGTCACACAAGTGTATTAAATATTAATGCTATAGAAATCAATGTGTAGGTTTATGTTCTCAATAACATTGGTCCAATGTACATTTTTCCTGTTTCAAGATGCTTATTTTAAACTACCGTGATTCATGAATGCTTTTTGTTTGTTTTAGGGCCTGCATATGGGGCAATGACCACCGGCAGTTGGAGGAACAGTCACTCAAGGTTGTGTTGCACCATGCTCGAGTTAGTTCAAAAGGAGTTGATAAGCGAAATTCTTGAAGATTCTGGCACAATAAAAGAAATAAATGGTGAAGTGATTGTTGGGGCTAGAAGGTTAGTGTAAATTATTTCATAAGTGAGTGAGTTCCAAAAAACAGGATTATTTTCTTTTCTGATTTAGAGAATTCTGTTGAGATAGATATCGCGACTTATTATGTGTATTTCTCTTTCTAGTGTTTGCTCGCCTCGCCTTTAAGACCTGGACTATAAAAGTGAAGGTGGCAGTAGTATAGTTTAGCAGCGCAGTGACATTTCTATATTGTGTCCCTTCACTCTGGGTTTTCTTTTCCGGCATCTTGTGTTTCATATTTATGATGAACGCTGAGATTTGGTTGGTTACGCAAACCAAATTGTGTAAAGCAATCTTTATGTTGAAGTGTGTGGCTTACCTGTAAACTGCAAGTGGAGGTTTGGCACCAAGAGGGAGGAAAAGCACAATGGTAGGAGTTGGGATCATTAGAGGGGATCAGGACTGATGTTACAGACTGTGACTGATGTGTTGCAACGCTGTATTTTTATCAAAACCGATGTTACAGTGGCTGATGTGTTGCAACATTGTATCTGTATCTACGTCAATCATCACGAGTAGATTAGGGGTCTTTTTGAACATTGGATTGATGCTGAAAGAGATTACTTACTAAACAAAGTATTAAGAGTAGTTTATCATTATTTGAAGGAATTATATTTTGTGGCGAAATGAAGAATGATTTAAGATGTGACACAATGTTCAATCGGCTCAAAATCAGGCTAGTGTAGAAATAGAAACGACCCAAACCAAATTTTCATGAGAGAGAGGTTGATGTGACTGACTGGTCCATAATTGATTTATTTTCTTTCTGGGGTTTGGCTTTACTCAAGTCCAAATTTATGATATTTAAATGCCCCCATTTTGGTTCTTTGTTACTATTTCACTCTTTCAACTTGTCTACTTCTCTCAAAACAAAATGTATTCCAACGAAAATTATGTCTACTGTTAACCTCTCTTTACGAACTTAACGTAATTGTATTTTCAACATTGGAAAATCATACTCCCTCCGTCCCACTCGAATTAGGACAAAATTTCTATTTTGGGTGTCTCATTCGAATTAGGACAACCCAAACATAGAAATGTTTTATTTAATGGGACCCACATTCACACTTACAACAATTTCCACTCATTATTCTCTACTCTACTTTTCTCTCTTATTTATTTTTCATACTCAAACACCTACTCCACTAACACTTTTTCCTTAATCCCCGTGCCTAACTCAAAAATCATAATTCGGGTTGGACGGAGGGAGTATATATTAAAAGTCGAGGCGGAGGGCTACGGATTCACCACGTGGATATGTTTGGCTAATACTTGCTTTTGGTGAAGCCACATCATCACCATTCTTAATTATAAGGGCTCTTGATATTCTTATTATTAGCTAATAATATTAGTTAATACTAATAGTTATATATAAGTTAACTATTACTATTAATAGTATTAGTTAACTAAATAGTTGATATATAAGTTAACTATTACTATTAATAGTATTAGTTATCTATAATAGTTACTGTATAAGTTAACTATCCCTATTATAGTATTAGTTATCTATAATAGTTATTGTATAAGTTAACTATTACTATTAATAGTATTAGTTAACTATAATAGTTACTATATAAGTTAAGACAAAAACTTTCCGTCATCCGGTCGCACGCCGTGCGACCGTTTTCCTTCTCCAAGTTTGGTTCCGCTGCTTCTCACTTTAATCTCTTCTGCTGCAGCCGACCGCTTGGAATCCACTCACTAACCCGTTTATCAGATCGCGACACACGTGTCTTTCCCTAAAAAAAAAAAAACTCCAATAACTTCAAAATGCTATATCTTGAGATTTATAAATCGGGAAAAAAAATAACCGTTGTGTTCGTCTCGACGAGACGAACAAAACTACACAAGTCATGATATGGTTTGTTTTTTTTTTTTTTTAAAAAAACATAATTTTAACACAAAATTTTTTTGAGCTGCTTGTCTCCTGAGATGTAACACTCTTTTATGCTAAAAGTAATAGTTTTATCTTACAAAGTAACACTTTTCTGTAAGCTGTAACAGCAATTTTGTAAAAAAATAATAATTAATAACTTGATTGTTTTTGTGATTAGAAAAAATAATAATTGAAGTGTAACGGAGTGTCATATGGTTAATAATTTTTCTATATAGATGAATGTTACATTTTTTTATTTAGTAAATGTTACTTTTTTTCTTAAAAATATATATAATAAGAAATCTTGTTTATAATCGGTTGCATTTCAATTGTTACTTTCTGAATAAAAATTGTTACCGTCAGATATAGTGTTACATTTAAGAACACAAACTGTTACAAATGACAAAAAAATGTTACATTCATTTATTATAAAATGTAACATTAGTTTTTAGTAATCAATCTATGTTATTTTGAAAAAAAAAAGTATTACGTTTGAAAAAAAA
>JAOWBW010001481.1:172016-208210 GCA_026119855.1 Campanula takesimana
AACTATGATGCACTTACCGCATTCATATCTCAAATTGAACCCAAGAATGTTGATGAAGCACTATAAGATTCAAGTTGGGTTGTCTCTATGCAAGAAGACGTCAACCAATTCGAAAGATGTAAAGTTTGGACCTTAGTTCAAAAACCAAAGGATCAAGGAGTGATTGGTACAAAGTGGGTGTTAAGAAATACGATGGATGAGAATGGAAGCATCACACAAAAAAATCTAGGTTGGTTGCACAAGGATATAGACAAGAAGAAGGCATTGACTACGACGAAAAAAAAATTCCCCCGTTGCAAGACTTGAAGCTACAAGGATATTCTTAGCTTATGCCTCTTACAAAGATTCAAGCTTTATCAAATGGATGTGAAGAGTGAATTTCTCAATGGTTAACTTCAAGAAACAGTCTATGTTACTCAACTGCACGGATTTGAAGACCACAAAATTCTAGATCATGTCTACAAACTCCGTAAAGCTTTATATGGACTCAAATAAGCTCCACGAGCATGGTATGAAACTCTATCTAAATTTTTACTCGAAAAAGGTTTCAAGCGTGGTAAGATTGACAAAACTTTATTCATTGCTAAATATCATGATCATACTCTACTTGTTCAAATATATGTCGATGATATTATTTTTTGTTCTACTAATGAATTGTTGTGTAAGCGTTTGAGAAGCTCATGAAAAGCAAATTTTAGATGAGTATGATGGGAGAATAAACATTCTTCCTTAGACTTGAAATTAAACAATGTGATGAAGGCATCTTCCTCAACCAAGCAAAGTACACAAAAGATCTCATCAAGAAATTTGGACTTGAAAATGCAAAAGCATACGATACTCCTATGGCTACTGGTAACAAGATTGATAAAGACTTGAAAGGTAATAAGTTTGATCAAACCTTGTATAGAGGTATGATTGGCTCTCTCCTATACCCAAATGATAGTAGACCTGATATCATGTTTAGTGTTTATGCTCGCTATCAAACAGATCCTAGAGAAACACATCTTGCTGCTGTGACAACGTATTGGACTTTGATATTCCAAATATTTGAATTTTGATCTTATATGTTACTCAGATGCAAATTATGAAGCATGCACCATTGAGAGGAAAATTACAAGTGAAACTTGTCATTTCTTTGGAAATCGACTAGTTTCATGGGCCAGTAAGAAACGCGCATCAATTTTTTGTATCTACCACGGAAGCTGCTGCTGCTAAGTATTGTGGATGAAGCAACAATTGGTTGACTATGGAATCAAAAAGAAATTGTCCAATCTATTGTGACAATACATCTACCATTGTTGTTTCCAACAATCTTGTCATGCATTTAAAGACCAAGCATTGATATTAAATACAGCTTTCTCAAGGATCAAGTCTAGTCCGCTAATCGGACTCTAAATTCTGGCACGGTGAGCCATTGAATGTCACCACCTCTTCATCAACAAATTCTCCCCCATGGGGACGTATCCTGGCACGGTGAGCCATTAAATGTCACACCCCTCTTCATCAACAAAGCCGCCCCCACAGGGATGCATCCTTGCACGGTGAGCCGTTAAAAGTCACCACCTCTTCATCAACAAAGCCGCCCCTACGGGGAATCATCCTAGCATAGCCGTTGAATGTCACCACCTCTTCATCAGCAATCCTCCAAAGTCGCCCACACAGGGGGCACATCTCTATCCCTTGCAATCTCAAAGTTTCTGCTTTCATCGAGTCTTTGTTTTTTGGGAAAACTCTGTTTTGATCCATTGTACTTTAGGGCGTGTTTCACTTTTACCATCAATTTTTTTTCATTTTGACCATCATACTACAAACAATAGTGTCATTTTATACCAAATTTGGGTGTAAAATGACACCATTATTTGTAGTACAATGGTAAAATTGAAACAAATTTGGGTATAAAATATCAAATTTGGTATAAAATGACACCATTGTTTGTAGTACGATGGTAAAAATGAAAAAAATAAAGTTTGATGGTAAAAGTGAAATACGACCCAAAGTACGATGGACAATAACGGAGTTCTCCCTTGTTTTTTTTTATGTCCTCGGCGGATGTCTTTCTTTCGTCGGCGCGTTTTTCTTCGCAGTCCACGCCGCCAAGGGGCTCTGTAGACACCCTGCCTTGGACCGCTCACCCCGATTGCACGCTTAATTTTTGTTTTTACTTTGTTTAAGTGTTTTTCGTTAGTTTTTGTTACCTCTGTTAAGTTCCTGACTGACTCTGTCGGTTCTGGGGGCTAAACTGAATAACAGTCCTAACTTTCTAGTCCATTCTGTCAAAAAACCATTTCAGAGTCGGGCACCTCCGTCCTGTTGGGTCAGAGGCGTGCGCCTTCCTCCCCCAAGGAAGGAGGTGCGCGCTTCTGGTCATCAGTTACAGATTTTTCCCATGAATCTCTCCCTTACTCATCAATGTCGATTTTGCCTGGGAAATCTATGATTATTGACCTGTTTTGGCACCAAAACATAATTTCTCACCTATAAATACCCTCTTCTTCGTCCATTAAAAAGGACGACCACTTTTGGAAAATCATCACAAAAGAAAACCAAGTATCTTTGAGGCATCTCCTTAATTTGAAGTTTTTGAAGAACTTAGGTACTTCATCTCTCTCTCTCTCTCTCTCTCTCTCTCTCTCTCTCTCTCTCTCTCTCTCTCTCTCTTCTCTCTCTACTTCATCTCCTTCTTCTTCTTTTATTAAGCGTGCAATCAATCCAAACATTTTGGGACATGACACCAAAGGTTGCTTCACTTCATTGAAGTTAACCAAGGAGTTATCTCCCTACATTCAAAACATCATTTTTACCCCCAAAAAATCATCTTTAAAAGCATAGGAAGAACACCCTTTTTCATGTAGAACACTTGCAAGACCGACACTAGTCAGGTGGAATGGGTGTTTAAGTACCTCCCATTCCGTAACCTAACCCCCGAACCTCATAAAAGAATCTTTGGTTTCGTAACAAACATTAGGCTATATTAGGTTTTTATTATGTTCCTCTAAAAACATAGGTGACGACTCTAAAATCAAGTTAGACATTCTAGGATAATTCACCGCTCTATCCAAGCCGTGGGTTCCCCCTGGGTATCTACAATGAGAGGGGTATTTATACTTTTAGATCCCAACTAGTTAGGAATTAAAGTCAAATTCCCATCAAAACTCGGAGGTCCAAAACCAAAAATTCAGAATAGAGGAGGTCCGCCCGGGGAAAGACCTGTCTGCCCGGACTCCCTAAGGTCCAACTGGGTCAAGGACATGGTCCGTTCGGATCACCTTAGGGTCCACCCGGGTCATGGACTTGGTCCACCCGGACCCCTGCTCTAGATCCAGATTTTGACTTTTTCCCTTAAAATCTCATTTTAAGGTCCGTCCTGATATTCCAATTTAGCTCTTTTTGAATTCGTTCTTTTATGTCTGACCCCATAGGATTATATTAAATTGGTAATAAGATTAAAACCATTTTAACCTTATAAATCATGAGCGGACTCTAGCAAGCCATCATGACTACCCAATTAATATAACTTGTCAAAAGTTCATGAATCCATCATAGTTTATGTATCACAATCCCTTTGTCCGCGATGTCATTGAACGTAAGCCATTGTCAATGTTCAACTTACAATTGTTCAATACTTTTCTCGATCCCGAATATGTTGATTGATTCAAATGACATTGATCTCATCAATTCATTTGGGTACGGCCATACACTTTCATCAACACTATTTATCGAGTGGCCAATGCTTGACATCACTCACGAAGAGGGGCTAATCCACTCTTGACTTATTACTCTTCCGTCCATGACTCTGATTATGCCAATCACATTCCTTATGGCTACCCGTTAAGGCTAACGTTAGATTGTGTCAAACATAATGTTCATCACGTGGAAGACTGTAATAATCTCATGTCAAAGGATATCAATGATATTTAATTATGACATTTGACCATGACATAAATATCATAGGTGGGTCATGACCAGTATATGTCCACCAACATATACCCATAAGTTTAACTGTATCATATACACATGATCATCACTTGATCATCTATTAAACTTATACTAGTTCTTCATAAGTACTAGGGACGGGGATTATTATAACAAAACATGTAACAACAATAATAATCAAAACATCTCTTTATATATTGAATAAAATGATAACAAACATCGTTATAATAATGTCCCTAGGGCACCAAATTTTAGTAGCAGATCCAACTTTTAACCTACTACGAAGATAATTCCAATCTCAATCTTGAGACATTCGGATTCTTCTTCATGTAAAACTTGGACACTACCACCATCCGGCATTCAAGAAATCCCCATTCGGGTACGCTGAGCACTTCATATGCAAAATCCAGGTTGACGAGATAATGTCTACCAACAATCTCAAAATCCACGAATCATAATAGAACTGGAGGAGCTTGCCAGGATGGCTTGGTAAGCAAGCAAGCAGTCGGATATTTCATTCAAAAATTTTTCGATATAAGACGTTTCATACAACTTTTCGATCCATCAATTTGGAGGATCGTACTTTCATACATCGTGAATCCACCGCGTTTGACTTTACTAATGAAAATTAGTCGATTTTGTACTGGGACGATCAAGAATGCAATATTCTTTGTAGTAGCCGTGTCTAGATACCCTATCGATTTTAGATGGATTCGTTTGGTTCTTTTGATTCTTGCTCGAGCCGATGATGAAAAATTCTCATGTCCGGTTCCTTCGGGGGATGGATTTCTAATAATTCACCTATCCCAATAACAAAAAAACCTGACTTGAATGATCTTGTATTAAGAGCTAAATTGGCTAAAGGTATGGGTCATAATTATTATGGAGAGCCCGCATGGCCTAATGATCTTTTATATAAATCCTTGTGCAGTTAGAACATTGACATCTACTTCATTGTGAGAAGATATAAGAATCATCGCAATTGCAAAACCAAAAACAACAAACAAACAAACAAACAAACAAATGAACAAACAACGGCTCTCACAAAGGAGAGAATGCAACGGCTCTAAAAAAGGAGAGAATACAACGGCTCTCACAGAAGAGAGAAGTTTATTAATGAAAGCAAGAAATAACTCTTAATTAACATTAATTATTGAAGATAATCAATGATTAAAGTTTAAATTAAGAGATTGAAACAAAACAAATTAAGTCCTTGACATAGAAATGAAGAAAGAGAAAATTATCGAATTAGAAATTTGAACAGAGAATTGGACAAATGAAGAAGAAGACAATGGAAGAAAGGGGAGATTATGAGAGATAAAAACGGTTACTACTGAGCCACTCGTTTGGAGACATTAGTGGTTGTTATTAACAGACATTAAGTGGATCCACATTTATAATCATAGTCGTCCACTTAGTGACATGACAAATTAAAGGTCACATGTATGTGAGAAAAATGTAATACTAACATGAATAAATCCAATCTGGCCCAAAATGCTAAGAGTTGGGCTATAAATATGAGTTCTAAACTTTCCAATACTAGTGAAAGAGCCAAACTATGATTCATTCAAGGCCACTTTGCTCACCTAAATTTTCCCCATTTTCAAATGTGGTCACCCACATTTTTTTAGATGCAATGTCCTCATCAAAGTACGACATTTCATGCAATGTCCTGACTTCGTTAAAATGACTCAATTATTTAATGATATTGGCCACGCGACGTCATGTGACTATTATTGGTTACATATTTAACGATTTTGTCAATAGAAGTAACTAAACTCAAACGACGGCCTTAACGATGGGAAATGACTGTTATAAACCCATCTTCAACCTTTTGATCACCAAAATCGTCCCTTCCCCTTTTCATCTCTCTCCAAAATTTGATATGATTTCAAAATCAGATCTAGATCTCTAGAAAATCTATCCCCAAAATTTGGGCTGGTGTCAATCAAACAAACATCATTCCATATTCAAATCCCCATTCCCAGATTTATAGACCCGTTCCATACTTCAATTCCCATTCCAAAAAAAAAATGCCAATAAACAATTTCAGATTCTGAGGGAAAAAAACTCTTACGTCGCCCTCCCTACCATTAGAGACGGCCTCCTCTTCTCCAATTCAACACTACCTCCTTTGAATCTTTAGTGAAGGCTTCATCGGGGTTCACCGGAAATCAAACTTTCACTCCAACTAGTTGTCTTGATCCAAATTTCAAATTGGGTGGAGGAAATTTTGAATATTCCTGTCCTCAAATGATAAGTGGGTGTCCGTGCGGGTTGAGGCTCTAGAATCATGAGTCAACAAAGGGAAATCGATTGAGGGAAAGATGATGTCGGAGCTGAAGTCAAGGACGTGTATATTTGTAATTTAAGGTCGCAAAGTCCATCTTTGAATTCGAGTTAATTCTAGTGACAGGATCATTAAATATGTAACGAGTGAAAGTCACGTGATGAAACGGGACCATTATTTGTTAAATTATTGACGGTTATTTTAATGGAATGAGGACATTGCATTTGAAAAATGTGGGTTACCACATTTGAAAACGTGAAAACTTAGGTGAGGAAAATAAGTACTACTACCTCTGTCCAGAATTTATGTCAACCTTTCCTTTCTAGTTTGTCTCAGTATATATCTACTTCCTAAAATGGCAAAAAAATATTTATTATTTCTCTCACTCATGCTCTCTCCTACTTTACTTTTATACTCACAACACCAATCAACTAACTATTTCATACCCTACTTTCTCTCTCATATCTTACTTTTTACACTCACAACACTTCCACCCCTTCTTAATCTATGTACAAATGGGAGGGTGCACATATAATATAGCACGGAAGGAGTACTACTTTACTTTTATACTCACAACATCAATGAACTTATTATTCTTTCCACTCATTCTCTCTCTTACTTTACTTTTCACACTCGCAATACTTACATCACTTCCACCACTTTTTAATATCCGTACAAATGAATGGGTAGACATTGTAATAACCGGCACTTTGGGCCAATTATTTTATTTTGGTTAAACTTTTAATTATTAGGATGGGCCTAATTAATTAATTAAGAATATGAATTGGGTTAATTAGTGGGCCCAAGTTAGTCAAAACCCAATTAAAACTAGGAGTCCTTTTTACTTTAGGAGTGGAGAACCCTAATAAGTATATAACCCTCTTATTCCCTCAACCTAGTTATTATAATAACACAAAAGAAAAGAACGGGAAGAAGAGAGAGCGGCGACAGAGAGGAGAGAGCTGCGAGAAGGAAGAGGAAAAGAGAAGGAGAAAGAGAGAAGGTTTGAGATCAATTTCCAAAGGTAAAACCTGTCCCCCTAATCGTTTCTCCTCCGTTTAAATCACTAGAATGAATGAATTAGAAACCCTAAAATACATATTGTTGAACTAGGGTTTAATTGAATCAAGAAGAGGAAGAAGAGAGATTGTGTGCTACTGTGTGTGTGCAATAGTGTGTGCGTGTGTGTGTAACAGGGTGTGTGTGTGCGTGGCTGTGTGTGTACTGGGTTTGTGTGTGTGTGTGTTTGTGTGTGTAAATAGTGTGTGTGTTTGAGAATTAGTATGTATTGATGCCTGTGTGTGCGTGTGTTTGTGTGTGTAATTAGTGTGTGTGTTTGTGAATTTAGTGTGTGCTGGAAAAGGTGAAAATAGTGTGTGTAAATTGGATTGTGAAAGTTAAGATGGGAATTGTCACGACCCGAAATCTAGGCTCTATTTTATTAATAATAAATTATTATTATTTAATTATTTGCTTATTTATTTATTTAAATTATTATTTATTTAAATATTTATGTGTGCATCTTATGTTTCATAATAATTGCCTAGCATTTTAATTGGGTCATTTGGGTTAGTGTAGTTTTGTTGGGTCTTAATTGTTAGTAGGGAGTGTAAGTAATTGTGTTAGTAGATGGGGAAGGGCCTGAGTGTAACATTTCAAAATAATTCTCCTACTCCCTCCCTACTCCCCTCTCCTCCCTCACTTCTCCCTCACTCACTCCACCTCCCTCCCAGCAAACTCCCTCTCTCTCTCCATTGTGGGTAAGTTTTCTTTCTCTTCCTTCTCTCTTCATTTACTTCCTCTTCCTCTCATAATCTCTCATTTCTTAAAACGCGAGATGTGTTTAGATCGTCGATAGGATCGCGTAGAACCAAAAAGAATCGAATTCCGTCAACTTTCATTATTTTCAAGTAAGTTGCTTTTCCCCTAATTTTATGCAAAAATGCGCATAACATGTTTCTACAATGCTTTAATTGTTATCTTTGAAGTTTGGTTGAGTTTGGAATTGATTTGGAATTTATTTGAGTTTTTGGCTAAAATGGTGATTGGATGAATGTCATGATTCAATCTTGGTTTTGGGTTGATAAATGGTGTTAGTTAGGTTCCCTTAAACTTAAATGTTGTTTGGGTACCTTAGCAAACTTGTTGGTTGTGTTTGATTTTGAGTATTTGTGTGATTTGGGTAAGAAAATGAAGAACCCATTTCTTCCCTCCCGAATTCCGGCAGTCCAGAAGGTTGGGCGACCGCCCAAAAGGTCTGGGCGACCGCACATCTATCTGAAAGCTTTTGTTCTTGTTTGAGGGCCTTTTTGGGCGACCGCACAGTCCCTGGTGGGCGGCCGCACAGACCTCTGAAAGTTTACATTTGTTAATTTGTGTGATTGAAGAATGCGTTTTGGTCTAAGTCTTGGTGTCCTTCTAGTTGACCTTAGTGATCATTGTAGTACACTCTAGTGATAGAATTGGGTCCTTTGTGATCAAGTTTGTGTTTGAAATTAATTAAGCGTTAATTGAGATTATTGGAACACTTTAATTGTGCGTTGTGGGTACATTTCACTTTCTTGGTGACTTCTTGGTATGATTCCCTACTTTGGAATCCTTTGTTGCTTATCGTGCTAATATATTATTACTTAGCATTCATTTGGAAGCCCAGCTGGCATATTTGTTGCATCGGGCGATGGGAAAGATTATAATGGCAAAGCCAAGTCCATTATAATGTTGACCATTGTTTTGCCCCCTTCTATACCCTTTTCCAGATTGGCCTTGGAAAAGACAAGTTAGATTCCTTTGTGAATGTATCTAGCTACCGAGCATGACTTTGTGGCATGGCTCTTGTCCTTTGTGACACTCTTATGGTTATTGTTCCGGTACCGGGGATTCTCTTCAGCTTTAATGCTATTATGAAGATGTTGATGGTTGATTACTGAAGCTGCGCAGCGATCCTTTATTTGGATGTATCGGTTTGAAAACCTTGGCTAATATCCTTTGTTATGTGTTTATTTCCGCTGCTATCTGTTATGTGATAAATGCTATGTGCTATGTGATATTTATTATTGCTTATTGCTCCTTGCATCATAGCATGTCATGTAGTTGCATTAGTAACTTATTGAGATTTATCTCACCCCCTTTCTTTTATCTTTGTTTTTCCTTAACCCCCCCCCCCAGGTGCTAAGGATTAGTCTCGCTGATCACGAGAAAGAGGACGTCGAGTGTGGATTCATTCTTTTGGGAAAGTTGTTATAGGTTGGTTTACATTACATCAATGTGTAACCTTTTGGGGATATTTGTACAAACATTGACGTCACTAGGGTTTGTGTATTTTGTAACTTTGGTGTATAAGCTTATGGAGTTTATACTAGTTTTACTTTGTTGTTCAAGTTGATTTACAAAACCTTGTGTTATCATCTTTTGGGTATAAAAGGAAATTTTTATCTCCATCATTTTAGAGTTTATTGTTTAAGTCGACGTCCAGCTCGCGGTCTCGGGGCCGCGGGGTCCGGGGTCGCGACAGTTGGTATCAGAGCCATGGTTTGGCTCTAAGTATAGTCTAGGTGGACTAGTATATGACCTAGGAGGGTAGTAGTGTGCGGAGTGATTAACGGTTGGTGTTTTATGCAGGTACTTGGTTACAATGGTTCGTAGAAGGAGTGGTGAAGGTAGTACCGGTAATGCAAATCAGAATGACACAAGGGAAGAAGCACGTGCTATGTTTCAAGGCATGTTCGAGGCGGCCATGAAGGCCATACATGATCAAGTCCGAGGGTAGAACAAGCACCACCCCGCTATGGATTGGAGAAATTTCTCAAACTGAAACCGGTTGAATTCAATGGGGAACCCGATGTAAGGAAGGCTGAGTTGTGGATTGAGTCGATGGAGAAGATTTATGAGGTATTTGGGTGCACGGATGAGGACAAGGTCCGGTTTGCGGCTTAAAAGCTTGTGGGTGCCGCCGAGCATTGGTGGAAGGGTGTTAAAGCTAGTTGGGATGATACTCACACGGTGTATGCGTGGGAGTTGTTCGTGCGCAAATTCAAGGAGCATTTCATTCCGGTTGTTGATCAAAACCGAAAGGAGATCGAGCTACTCAACCTGGAGCAGGGTTTGTTGTCTATAGCTTAATATTCGGCTAAGTTCATAGAATTAGCCCGGTATTATGACTATTTGGTGAGGACCGAGGAACAAAAAGCTATGAGATTCATTCGGGGATTGAAGACCTCCATCCGTACTCAACTTATTGCCCAACGGATTGTGACCTTCCAAGATGCGGTAGATCGAGCCTACTTGATAGAGCAAGATATTGGGGAGCACAAAAGGAAAACCGAAGTTGTGGGTGCGGGTAAACCGGGAAGCCATGCTAAATCTCAACCTCAACACCGTTCCGACAACCGAGGAATCCGGGTACTACTCCGGGGATTCAGAATAGGAAGTCTTGTACCTTTTGTCAGAAGGTAGGCCATACGGAGGATAGGTGTTGGAAAAAGCAAGGCAAGTGTACCAATTGTGGTGAAATGGGGCACTTTGCGAGAGATTGCACGAGGTACCGAGGTCAGTCATCTGGGTCAGGGGTTGGTACTAATCAGGGTCAGAAAAGGGATGCCGCTGGGAAGCCCAAAGTTCAAGGAAAGATATATGCCATGAATCAACAACAAGCTACCGATGATCCATCCGTTATTGGAGGTATTGTTTCTGTGTCTAATGTGAGCGCACGAGCGTTAGTAGATCCAGGATCATCTCATTCATACATTTCTGTGCAATTTGCTTCCATGTTAATGCTGCATTCGAGTCTTTACCGTACGTGCTAGAGGTGTCGACCCCTATAGGAGAATGCTTGATTTCTGATCGAGTCTTTCGTTCTTGTGATGTGGTTATTTGTGGTCGTGTCCTTTGTGCGGATTTGGTAGTTCTTCCTATCCAAGACTTTGATGTCATATTGGGTATGGATTGGTTGAGCAAGTTTCATGCTTCCGTGGATTGCCATAAGAAAACTGTTACTTTTTCTATTCCCGATGTGCCTAAATTTGTGTTTGAGGCTTGTCCTCTGAGTAGAAAGGTTCGCTTAATTTCTTATATGAAAGCGAGAAAATTATTGCATAGTGGTTGTGAGGGGTATTTGGCTAGTGTTCTTGATACTAGGAAGGAATCCCCTAGTTTTGATAGTGTTCGGGTAGTCCGGGAATTTCCCGATGTTTTCTCTACCGAGTATGATATGCCTCCCGATCGTGAGATAGAATTTTGTATAGACCTTTTGTCGGGTACGGCTCCAATTTCGAAAGCACCTTATAGATGGCTCCCGCAGAGTTGAAGGAATTAAAGGTTCAATTGCAAGAGTTGCTTGATCGAGGGTTTATCCGCCCTAGTGTTTCCCCGTGGGGAGCACCGTTTTATTTGTGCGGAAGAAAGACGGTTCCTTGAGATTGTGTATAGATTACCGGAAGTTGAATCAGGTTACAGTGAAGAACAAGTATCCTCTACCTCATATTGACGATTTATTTGATCAGCTTCAAGGGTCCGTGGTTTTCTCTAAACTTGATTTGAGGAGTGGGTACCATCAGTTGAAGGTTCGATCGGAGGATATTCCGAAGACTTCCTTTCGCACTCGGTATGGTCATTATGAATTCTCGGTTATGCCGTTTGGGTTGACTAACACGCCGGCCGTGTTTATGGATTTGATGAACCGAGTTTTCAATCCTTATCTTGACTCGTTCGTGGTGGTCTTTATTGATGACATACTCGTCTACTCTAAATCTCGAGATGAGCACGAGCAGCACTTGAGGACAGTTTTATCCGTTCTTGCGAGGGAGAAATTATTTGCGAAGTTCAGTAAATGCGAATTTTGGCTCGAGAAGGTGTCATTTCTGGGTCATGTGATTTCGAAAGATGGGATTTCTGTGGATCCTTCGAAGATAGAGGCAATAGTGGATTGGAAGAGACCCGAATCAGTGACAGAGATTAGAAGCTTTCTTGGTTTAGCCGGGTATTATCGAAGATATATTGAGGGGTTTTCGAGGATTGCTACTCCGATGACTCGGTTGACCCGGAAGAATGTCCCGTTTGTGTGGACCGAGAAATGTGACAAGAGTTTCGAGGAATTGAAGAAGAGGTTGACTACCGCACCGATCTTGACTTTGCCAAATGGGAGCGATGGTCTAGTGATTTACAGTGATGCTTCGAAAGAGGGTTTGGGTTGTGTGTTGATGCAGAACGGGAAAGTAATTGCTTATGCTTCCAGGAAGTTGACCCTTAGTGAACAGAATTACCCCACTCATGATATGGAGTTGGCCGCGATAGTATTTGCGTTGCACAAGTGGAAGCACTACCTTTATGGGGCGAAGTTTGAGATTTTTACGGATCACAAGAGTTTGAAGTACCTTTCTCCCAGAAAGAGTTGAACAACCGACAGCGCCGATGGATGGAATTGTTGAAGGATTATGATTGTACGATTTCTTATCATCCGGGAAAGGCGAATGTGGTAGCCGATGCGATTAGTAGAAAATCTTATGTGGCTTTGATGATGGTTCGGGAATGGAAAATGCTTGAGGATGTTCGAGATTGGTCTCCTCGTGAATCGAGTCATGGGGCTATTTTTGCGAATATTAGGGTATTTCCGACCCTAATTCAGAGGATAAAGGAAGCTCAGAAAGAAGATCCCGAGTTAGTGAAGGTAATGGGTAAATTGAAGGAAATGAACTTCGAGGATTTTTCTGTTAGCCCGATTGGAGTGTTGACTTTCCGTGGTCGTTTGTGTGTACCCGATGTTGGTGGGATAAAGAGGCAAGTTTTAGATGAGGGTCACAAATCGAGGTATACTATTCATCCGGGCAGTACGAAGATGTATCAGGATTTGAAGCAACAATTTTGGTGGATTAATATGAAGAGGGAAATAGCTGAGTATGTATCGAAGTGTTTAACTTGTCAGCAGGTCAAAGCCGAGCATCAGAGACCCGCATGTCTACTTCAGCCGTTAGAGATTCCCGAGTGGAAATGGGAGCATGTGACTATGGATTTCGTTACGGGACTACCTCGTACCCGTAGGAAGTATGACAGTGTTTGGGTAATAGTGGATAGATTGACCAAGAGTGCCCATTTCTTTCCTATTGACATCAGATATTCGATGGAGAAGCTTGCGACCCTTTATATTGATGAGATTGTTAGATTGCATGGGTTCCGGTTAGCATTATGTCAGATCGAGACCCGAGGTTTACTTCTAGATTCTGGAAGGCGTTTCAGGAAGCTTTGGGTACAGATTTGCGATTCAGTACAGCTTTTCATCCTCAGACAGACGGTCAATCCGAGAGGACTATTCAGATTTTGGAGGATATATTGCGAGCGTGTTCGATAGACTTTTCTGATTCTTGGGATTCTCACCTACCGTTAGTGGAGTTCTCTTACAACAACAGTTATCAGGCTAGTATCGAGATGGCACCGTTTGAGGCCTTGTATGGAAGAAAGTGTAGATCGCCTATTTGTTGGGATGAGGTCGGTGAAGCGAAGATCGTGGGTATTGATTTGCTTCAGGATTCAGTTGAAAAGGTTAAAGTTATCCGGGATAGATTGAAAACAGCCCAGAGTCGACATAAGAGCTATGCAGATAACCGAAGGCGAGATCTTAGTTTTCAGACCGGTGATTTTGTGTTCTTGAAAGTATCTCCGAAGGTGGGTATCCGAAGGTTCGGAAGAAGGGTAAATTGGCTCTGAGGTTTATTGGCCCGTTTGAGATTTGGAAAAGGTTGGACTTCTAGCGTATCGTCTTGCGTTATCGCGATCTTTGGATCGGTTACATAATGTTTTCCACGTTTCTATGCTTCGGAAGTATGTTCATGATCCATCTCACGTGTTACCGAGTGTACCGGAGGATATAGAGCCCGATATGACTTATGAGGAACGACCGGTCGGATCCTTGATTCTAAAGTCCAAGAGTTGAGGAACAAAAGCATTGCGTGGTTCGAGTTCTTTGGAGGAATCATAATATCGAGGAGTCGACGTGGGAGCTCCGAGATGAGATCGAGAGGAAATTTCCGAGGCTTTTTAATTCGGGTAAGTCTCGTTAAAATTCGGGTCGAAATTTCTTTAAGGGGGAGTGAATGTCACGACCCGAAATCTAGGCTCTATTTTATTAATAATTAATAATTATTAATTAATTATTTGCTTATTTATTTATTTAAATTATTATTTATTTAAATATTTATGTGTGCATTTTATGTTTCATAATAATTGCCTAGCATTTTAATTGGGTCATTTGGGTTAGTGTAGTTTTGTTGGGTATTAATTGTTAGTAGGGAGTGTAAGTAATTGTGTTAGTAGATGGGGAAGGGGCCTGAGTGTAACATTTCAAAATAATTCTCCTACTCCCTCCCTACTCCCCTCTCCTCCCTCACTTCTCCCTCACTCACTCCACCTCCCTCCCAGCAAACTCCTCTCTCTCTCCATTGTGGGTAAGTTTTCTTTCTCTTTCCTTCTCTCTTCATTTACTTCCTCTTCCTCTCATAATCTCTCATTTCTTAAAACGCGAGATGTGTTTAGATCGTCGATAGGATCGCGTAGAACCAAAAAGAATCGAATTCCGTCAACTTTCATTATTTTCAAGTAAGTTGCTTTTCCCCTATTTTTATGCAAAAATGCTCATAACATGTTTCTACAATGCTTTAATTGTTATCTTTGAAGTTTGGTTGAGTTTGGAATTGATTTGGAATTTATTTGAGTTTTTGGCTAAAATGGTGATTGGATGAATGTCATGATTCAATCTTGGTTTTGGGTTGATAAATGGTGTTAGTTAGGTTCCCTTAAACTTAAATGTTGTTTGGGTACCTTAGCAAACTTGTTGGTTGTGTTTGATTTTGAGTATTTGTGTGATTTGGGTAAGAAAATGAAGAACCCATTTCTTCCCTCCCGAATTCCGGCAGTCCAGAAGGTTGGGCGACCGCCCAAAAAGGTCTGGGCGACCGCACATCTATCTGAAAGCTTTTGTTCTTGTTTGAGGGCCTTTTTTGGCGACCGCACAGTCCCTGGTGGGCGGCCGCACAGACCTCTGAAAGTTTACATTTGTTAATTTGTGTGATTGAAGAATGCGTTTTGGTCTAAGTCTTGGGTGTCCTTCTAGTTGACCTTAGTGATCATTGTAGTACACTCTAGTGATAGAATTCGGTCCTTTGTGATCAAGTTTGTGTTTGAAATTAATTAAGTGTTAATTGAGATTATTGGAACACTTTAATTGTGCGTTGTGGGTACATTTCACTTTCTTGGTGACTTCTTGGTATGATTATCTACTTTGGAATCCTTTGTTGCTTATCGTGCTAATATATTATTACTTAGCATTCATTTGGAAGCCCAGCTGGCATATTTATTGCATCGGGCGATGGGAAAGATTATAATGGCAAAGCCAAGTCCATTATAATGTTGACCATTTTTTTGCCCCCTTCTATACCCTTTTCCAGATTGGCCTTGGAAAAGACAAGTTAGCTTCCTTTGTGAATGTATCTAGCTACCGAGCATGACTTTGTGGCATGGCTCTTGTCCTTTGTGACACTCTTATGGTTATTGTTCCGGTACCGGGGAATTCTCTTCAGCTTTCATGCTATTATGAAGATGTTGATGGTTGATTACTGAAGCTGCGCAGCGATCCTTTATTTGGATGTATCGGTTTGAAAACCTTGGCTAATATCCTTTGTTATGTGTTTATTTCCGCTGCTATATGTTATGTGATAAATGCTATGTGCTATGTGATATTTATTATTGCTTATTGCTCCTTGCATCATAGCATGTCATGTAGTTGCATTAGTAACTTATTGAGATTTATCTCACCCCCTTTCTTTTATCTTTGTTTTTCCTTAACCCCCCCCCCAGGTGCTAAGGATTAGTCTCGCTGGTCACGAGAAAGAGGACGTCGATTGTGGATTCATTCTTTTGGGGAAAGTTGTTATAGGTTGGTTTACATTATATCAATGTGTAACCTTTTGGGGATATTTGTACCAAACATTGACGTCACTAGGATTTGTGTATTTTGTAACTTTGGTGTATAAGCTTATGGAGTTTATACTAGTTTTACTTTGTTGTTCAAGTTGATTTACAAAACCTTGTGTTATCATCTTTTGGGTATAAAAGGAAATTTTTATCTCCATCATTTTAGAGTTTATTGTTTAAGTCGACGTCCAGCTCGCGGTCTCGGGCCCGCGGGGTCCGGGGTCGCGACAGGAATTTTTGATGATAAACCCTATGGGTATTTTGGGTGAACCCTAGGGGTATTTTGGTAAATCAAAAAGGGTATTTTGGGTATAAATTTAATGGGTAGTACAAACCCTAGAATAAATGTTAACCATAGAGGGAGTTAAAGAGAATAAGTCATAGGTTACTAATAAAGAAATAAAGTATTTGGGGACGGAAGTAAATAGTATTACTTTTGTCTAAGAAAGTTATTCGCATGATTGTAGATACGTGCGCGTGGTTTTGCAAGAAGGATTAACGCAAGCCAAGGTAAGGGATTACGTTCCTAAGTGGTAAGGGATTACGTTCCTAAGTATCTTGAATTCTTTATTCATTGGAACTCTATAATTCTTTCATGAATGCTATATGGTCCATAGCGCTTGAACTCTACGTTGATGAACGTCTTTTGTATATCTTACCTATGACATGTTTTGGTCGTAGGGAATCTTAGAACATTTGAAATTGCATGTGCTCTCGATTAGGGAACACTATTTTGGAAAGTATGCTATATCTAATTGCAATAGGTGTAGCTGTATAGTCCCTGAAAATGACTAACTAGTCCCTGAAAAGGACTAATGTGGAAACGGTCCTAGGAAACGGACTAATGGAAATAAGTCTAGTTAACTACGTGTAACTTAGACTTTGTGGAACTCTAGATTATCATGATAACTCTAAATAAGGGAGCACCCTGAAAATGTGTAAGGTCTCTTATTCACTTAACACCCTGAAAAGGTGTGACACCCTGAAAAGGTGTTTGAAACTTGGAATTGACGGAATGGAATTAGGACCACAAATCTTTGAATAGTTAACTGCATTCGTTACATGCAGTAAGTATTTTAAATAATGTCCGATCTTTGAAATTATCAATTGAGTCCGTTATTTCGGTCACTTCTCCTTAGCTATCGGAGAAGTCCGTATGAACTTACTGAGCATTGTTCGCTCACCCTTTCTCTAATAATCTTTTTCAGGTAACGACTTAAAGAAGTAGACGGATCGCTAGATGAAGCTGTCCGTGTCGGTTATATTAAGACTTTATGGTTTATTTTGTTTAGCTAGTGGTTGTACTGGCTTGAAGACTTAGTATTTAATTTCGCTTCCGCATTTATAGTTGAATTGATGGTTGAGACTAGCCGTTGGGCTATTTAAGTTGGATTTTGTAAGACAACTGTTAGTATTTTTATGTTTTATGGATTTGTTTACTTTATGAAAATATGGGTCGTTACAGACATATACTTTGGTACGGAGGAAATAGTTATTTGAACTTCATTCAACCAAAGAAAGAATTACCCTATTTATAGATGGTGTGATTAAGGCTATGGGGTATGTTATGTCAAATCAAATTCAGGCCATTGGATTATATTTGCACTCTAAATTTACAGCATTATACGGACTTTACCGAAACTTGTCAGCTGTTGTTCCTTGTTTCTGTTTTTTTTTTTTTTTTTTTTTGAAAGAGTTGTTCCTTGTTTCTGTTGATCACTACTAACCTACTGTCAATATCAATGCAATGGCTTTCTTCTTCTTCTTTATTTTTTTTTATTTTTTTTTTGGCCTTTGTGGTATTTTGTAGACCAAGTGATAGATGTGCACAATAGATAAATATCCATGGGCCGTGCGTAAGCTGCCAAGCTCCGGTCCGCCTAGCCCGCATCATAAGCCCATCCGTGGCCCACCTACTTTACGGATGATCGGGCCTGCAATTCGTTGATGGACGGGCTGGAATCCGTTAATAAATTTGCTAGAGTGGTATTTTCGTCCAAAATGTGTATGAAGAAGTCAGATTTGTATTATTATTATTTTTTACATTTTTGCTCCTCCTAACGACTATATAAACGGGTAATTTTGCTTCAAAAAAATATTTTCATTGTATAAATAGATATATGATCAAACATTCTTCATTTCGCAATAAAAAAAAATCTTAAAATCACCTAATATTCTCCATTTTCTTACCTTTGGATTTTTTTTTCCTTGAAATCTTTCATTTTCCATTACGAAAAAAAAAATGTTAGCAGAAGTTGAAGAACGTCAAAAGCTTGAGATAACTTTAATTTTGTAAGTTGTTAATTTATTTGTACAATTGTATTATTATAGCTTATTAATTAATAAAATTAGAATAGCATTTCGTCAAGTTAGTTTTATTAATTCAGAATATCATAATTAAAAAATATTGTATTTATATGATTTTTAAAAATAGTTTATTCCTATTTTCAGTTCTTATTTATTTTATTTATTTTATATTTTGAAAACATTTAATACATGAATTCTAAAAATAAAGTCATTTCTAAGTTTATATTAAATTAGAATTATTACTTCAATTTGGAGAGCCCCTTTTATCCCAACCCCCTAATGAAGATAGTTTTAAGAATTAGAAGTCCTAGTATGGTGCAAAGCACGTAGTAATATTTATCATACTAGTAATTTAGCCCGTGCTCCGCACGGTAATGGATTGGTAGCACATAAAGGAATGGGATGACAAATATTAGTAAACTACTTTTCTTAGATATTGAGTTCAAAAAAAAATGAGATACAACTAACAAATGACAATTTTACCCATGTCTTTGAGAAGTTATCTATTTCAATTTCAGTATAAAAAAAATTGGGGTTGACTTGCAAGTCAATAACGTTGAAATATGAGGAGAGTGAACAATTAAAAATCTTTTCGATAAAGTTTAAGCTGTTTATCAAAAATTAATGAGACCATTCATTTATGTGTAGAGATTAGTTAATACTCCCTCCGTCACACTCGAATTAAGACAAATTTCCATTTTAGGTGTCTCATTCAAATTAAGACAACCCAAAAATGGAAGTGTTTTATTTAATGTGACCCACATTCACACTCACAACAACTTTTCACTCATTATTCTCTACCCCACTTTCACTCTCCTACTTCACTTTTCAGACTCACAACACCTATCCACTAACACTTTTTCCTTAATCCCCGTGCCCAACCCAAAAATCCTAATTCAGGTGGGATGGAGGAAGTATATCATATTTGGTTTATTTTTAGATGAACGTAAACTTTAGTGGTTCATTCGTTAAAGATATTGTTATACATTCGATGTAAATTTTATGATCTTTAACATGTACTCAACCTTTGAAATTTTATGACCTATAATTGTAACTGACGTGGTAATTGCTTAAGTCATCTAATAGTTTGATCTTGTTAATTTAATGTTCTGGATTATCAATATGACTATTGGAAACCTTCAAAATTTAATAATTTATTAAAATTAATTATTAATGAATAAATGATTGCTCACAATAAATTTAGTATTAACTTTTGTCCTTTTAATTTTATATTCTAGATTATATATATGAGTATTGCATCTATAGAAGATGACTATAAGTAGAATTAGTTTTTTATAGTATTTTAAAATAATAAATTAAAGATAATAGTATCCTATATACTACCTCCGTCCCAGCTCAATGTGCACACTTGCCTTTTAAGTGGGTGTCGTTGATATGTGCACAATCCAAAAAAGGAAAGTCTTTTATTATTTTTATATTCAACTAACCCCACTATTTAACCCCACTCATTCTCTCTCTTCATTTTCCACCACACAATTTATTCAACTAACACTACTATTTACCCCACTCATTCTCTCTCTTCATTTTCCACCACACAATTTATTCAACTAACACTACTATTTGAATATAAATACTCTCTCCTTAAATATTGTGCCAAACAATAAAGATGCACATTGAGTTGGGACGGAGGTAGTAGTTACTAATAAAATTAGCTAATACTATTAGCTAAGAAAAAGAAAAATAAGTAGCCTCTTAGTTGTAGGGGCAATGCTGACATCGCTTCATGAGACGTAAGATTTGATTAAATAATATTATAAATAATAATAGTTAATATATATAATAACTATTATAATCAACTAATAATATTAATAATAAAAGTTAACTTATATATAGTAACTATTATGGTTAACTAATGTTATTCATAGTATTAGTTAACTTATATATATAGTAACTATAATAGTTGACTAATACTACTAATGGTAATAGTTAACTTATATAGTGACTCAACTTCCTCGAAGCATACGCGATCACTTTCCCATTCTGCATTAAAACACAACCCAAGCCTTCCTTTGATGCATCACTATAAATCACTAAGTCGTCGTTCCCATTCGGTAATGCAAGAATCGGTGCAGTAGTCAGCCTCTTCTTTAATTCCTCAAAACTGTTATCACACTTTTCGGTCCACTCAAACGGAACATTCTTTCGGGTCAACTGAGTCATCGGTGTAGCAATCCGCGAAAACCCTTCTATAAACCTCTTGTAATACCCGGCTAACCCCAGAAAACTTCTAATCTCAGTCACGGTTTCCGGTCGCTTCCAATCCACAATGGCCTCTATTTTCGAAGGGTCCACAGAAATCCCATCTTTAGAAATGACATGCCCCAGAAATGAGACTTTCTCAAGCCAAAATTTGCACTTACTAAACTTCGCAAATAGTTGCTCCTCGCAAGGACGGATAAAACTGTTCTCAATTGTTGCTCATGCTCCTCTCGAGATTTGGAATAGACAAGAATATCGTCGATGAAAACCACTATGAACGAGTCAAGGTAAGGATGGAAAATTCGGCTCATCAAGTCCATAAACACGGCGGGTGCATTAGTCAACCCAAACGGCATAACCAAGAATTCATAATGACCGTACCGGGTGCGAAAAGCAGTCTTCTGAACATCATCCGATCGTATCTTTAGTTGATGGTACCCACTCCTCAAATCAAGTTTAGAAAACACAACAATGAGCCTTGAAGTTGGTCGAACAAATCATCAATATGCGGTAGAGGGTATTTATTCTTCACCGTTACTTGATTCAACTTTCGGTAATCAATACACAACCGCAACGAACCATCTTTCTTTCTCACAAACAAAACCGGTGCTCCCCACGGGGAAACACTAGGCCGAATAAACCCTCTGTCAAGCAACTCTTGCAACTGAACCTTAAGTTCTTTCAACTCTGCCGGAGTCATTCTATAAGGTGCTTTTGAGATCGGGGAGTACCAGGAAGAAGATCTATACAGAACTCTATCTCTCGATCGGGAGGCATATCGTACTCCGTAGAGAAAACATCGGGAAATTCCCGTACCACCCGAACACTTTCCAAACCAGGGGATTCCTTCTTGGTGTCTAACACACTAGCCAAGTAACCCTCACAACCACGATGCAATAATTTTCTCGCTTTCACATGAGAAATTATACGAATATTTCTACTCAAAGGACTAGCCTCAAAAATAAACTTAGGCACATCGGGAATAGAAAAAGTAACAACTTTCTTACGACAATCAACAGAAGCATGAAATTTTCTCAACCAATCCATACCCAAAATAACATCAAAGTCTTGAATTGGAAGGACTACCAAGTCCGCACATAAGACACGACCACATATAACCACATCACAAGCACGAAATACTCTATCAGATATCAGGCATTCTCCTATGGGGGTCGACACCTCTAGCACATAAGGTAAAGACTCAAAAGCAGCGTTTAGCATAGAAGCAAATTGCACAGATATGTAAGAATGCGATGATCCTGGATCTACTAACGCACGAGCGCTCACATTAGACACAGAAACAATACCTCCAATAACGGAAGGATCATCGGTAGCTTGTTGTTGATTTATGGCAAATACCCTTCCTTGGACCTTGGGCTTTCCCGCAGCATCTCTTTTCTGACCCTGTGGAGCACCAGCTCCTACCCCCGATGGTTGACCTCTGCTTCTCGGGAAATCTCTAGCAAAGTGCCCCAACTGACCACAATTGGTACATTTTCCTTGCTTATTCCAACACCGGTCCTCCGAATGGCCTTCCCTCTGACAATAGGTGCAAAGCCCCCTATTTTGGTTCCCCGGAGTAGTACCCGGATTCCTTGGTATGGTTTGTCCCTTAAACTGAGATGGTGCTCCCGAATTACCTCGGTTATCTGAACGGTGTTGTGGTTGAGATTTAGCATGGCTTCCTTGTTTACTCGCATTCGATGCCTCGGTTTTCCTCTTATGTTCTCCAATGTCTTGCTCGATTAAGTAGGCTCGGTCCACCGCATCCTGATAGGTTTGAATCCGCTGGGCTATAAGCTGAGTCCGGATAGAAGTCTTCAAACCCCGGATGAATCTCATAGCTTTCTGTTCTTCGGTCCTCACAAGATAGTCACAATACAGGGCCAATTCTGTGAACTTAGCCGAGTACTGCGCTACCGTTGACAAGCGTTGCTCCAAGCTTAGAAACTCGATCTCCTTACGGTTCTGGTCAACTAGAGGATGAAATGCTCCTTGAACTTCCGTACGAACAATTCCCAAGAATAAGGGACAAGAGTGGCATCCCAACTAGCTTTGAGTGTCTTCCACCAGTGTTCCGCGGCCCAACCAATTTATAAGCCGCAAACCGGACCCTATCCTCGTCCGTGCACCCAAACACATCATAAATTTTCTCCATAGCTCGGCCTTCTTCACATCGGGCTCACCATCGAACTCCCTTGGTTTTAATTTCAGAAATTGTTCCAACCCGTATCGTGGAGGAGCCACATGTTCCTCTCTTGGCCCTTGGTCATGAATTGCCTTCATGGCCGCCTCAAACATGCCTTGGAAACATAGCACGGTTCTCTTCCCGAAGATCATTCTGATTCTGAGCCCCACTAGAACTTTCACCCGTTCTTCTTCTAGCCATTGGGAACAATTACCTGCATAAAACATCAACCGTTACTCACTCCGAACACAACTACCCTCCTAGGTCATACTGGTCCACCTAGACTCATACTTAGAGCTAAACCATAGCTCTGATACCAACTGTCGCGACCCCGACCCCGCGGGCCCGGAGTACGCGAGCTGGACGTCGACTTAAACAATAAACTCTAAAATAATGAAGATAAAAATTTCCTTTTATACCAAAAGATGATAACACAAAGTTTTGAAATCCAACTTGAACAACAAAATATAAACTAGTGTAAGCTCCATAAGCTTACACCCAAATAATAAAATATACAAATTCTAATGACGTCAAGTTTGGTATAACTATTCCCAAAAGGTTACACATTTATATAATGTAAACCCATCTAATAACAATCTGCCCAAAAAGCTCAACCCTCGCGACGTCCTCCTCGTGATCAGCGAGTCTAATCCTTTCCTCCTGGGGGGGTTAAGGAAAAACAAAGATAAAAGAAAGGGGGTGAGATAAATCTCAATAAGTTACTAATGCAACTACATGACATGCTATGATGCAATAAACAATAAACAATAATAAATATCACTTAGCACATAGCATTTATCAATTAACAGATAGCAGCGGAAATAAACAAGTAACAAATGATATTAGCCAAGGTTTCCCAACTGATAGAACCAAATAAAGGTCGCTGCGCAGCTTCAATAATCAACAATCAACATCTTCATAGTAGCATGAAAGCTGAAGAGAAAACCCTCGGTACTGGAACAATAATCAAGTAACATGTCACAAAGGACGGGAGATATGCCACAAAGTCATACTCCAAAAAGTTAGCTAGACTACTTCACAATGGAAGCTAGCTCATCTCATTCCAAGGCCAATCTGGAAGAGGAAAAATATGGGCAAAACAATGGTCAACATTATAATGGACTTGGCTCGTGCCATTATAATCTTTCCCATCGCCCGACACAATCACAAATACCAGCTGGACTTCCAAATAAAGGCTAAGTAATAAAATACTAGCACAATAAACAACCATTGATTCCAAAGTAGGGATCCTTCCAATTAATCACCAAAAGATGAATAAATCAAACACACATCATAAAGGTGCTTCAACATTCCGAAACAAAGATTAATCAAATCCCATAACACATATATTCACAAAGGAACCATTTTCAAACACTAATGTGTTCCACGACATTAACTTAAGTCAACTAGGATAGCACTTCAAGCCTAGACTGAGCTTGAATCCCTAAACAATTTAAAAGCAAAGGTACTCAGGTCAGCTATTATGCGCGGTCGCCCATAACCAGTCCGGGCGGTCGCCCAGAACCAACAACCCAAAGCCAAACTTAACTAATCCCATGGGCAGTCGCCCAACCCATTAGCGGGCGGTCCGCCCAAAAACTCCTGACTTCAACATTCCGGGTCAACTGATCTCATGGGCGGTCGCCCGAACCACCCATGGGCGGTCGCCCACGCACCCAGGTTGCCGGAAAACGGCAAGAACCAACTGGGTTTCTCCCAAAATTTATACCCAAACAACATAACTCAAACCCAATGCTTCCAATAGGTATACTAAGGTACCCAAACACCCTATATACCTAAAACAACTCATAAAACATCATTTAGACCACTCAATTCAAGGGATGATTTAAACATCAAAACTTCACAAAATGGAATAAAATGCAAATCATCTTAAAATCAACCAAAGAATCAATAAATGGTAATCATAGTATCATCTAAGCATAGGATGAACATTTTTAGTATAAATGGGGGAAAAGTAACTTACTTGAATTTTATGAAAGATGACGGAATTCAAATATTCTTGGCTCTAGACGATCCTATCGACGATCTAAACACATTTCATAAAATGAGCACAAAGAAAATATGAGAGGAAGATGACTAAAATGAAGGAAATAGGGAGGGGAAGAACTTTACCTTTTCCATGGAAAGAGAGAGAGAATGTGCAGTGTATGGTGAGGAAGAGTGAGGGAGAAGGGGAAGAGTAGAGAGGGAGTAGGAGATGATTTTAAAAACTTACACTAAGACCCCCTCCTCTTCTACCTAGCACAAATAAACCTCAATAACCCTTCTACCAATTTAATTCCCTACTACCCCTTAGCACAATATTAACCAAATAATGCTAGACACAAATTAATATTATGAGATTAAAATGCGCACATAAATCATCAAATAATCAAATCAAATAAATAGTAATAATTAATTATTTAATAATAAAATAGAGACGAGTTTTCGGGTCGTGACACAGGTACTTATTGAAAATGGTTGGGATAGAAAGAGATCAGTCAGGGACTTCAAGGCAAGGGAATGTTTGAAGCAGCCATGAAAACCTTAAATGATTAAGACAAGGAGAAGATCAAGTACCTCCGAGATATGGGCTAGAACAGTTCTTAAAGATGAAACCAATAGGCTATGATGGAGAACCCGATGTAGCTAAAGTGGAAAGGTGGATTGAATCGATGGAAAAAGATCTTTGATGTTCTGAGATGTTCTGATAAAGATCAAATCAGGTTTGCTACTTATAAACTGAGTGGAGCTGCTGAGTATTGGTGGAAAGCTTTTAAAACTTGTTGGGATGAGACTCATGTACCCTATACTTGGAAAATCTTCTAAAAGAAGTTCAAGGAACATTTTATTCCCCGGGTGGATCAAGACAAGAAAGAAATGGAGTTTCTCAACTTAGAGAAAAATGTTATTTCCGTGGCTCAATATACATCTAAATTCACAGAGTTACCCAGGTACTGTATTCATCTAATTGCAACTTAAAAGAGGAAGGTAATGTGATTTGTGAAAGGATTGAGAACTGTGATCCGAACTCAACTAGTATCCACAAGTTACAGGATTTTCAAGAGGCAGTTGATAGAACTTATCAAGTGGAAAACAATATAGAAGAACATAAGAGGAAAGTTAAACTATCAGGTGCTGGAAGGTAGGAAGACCTCAACCACAGCGTGATGATAATCGAGGAGATCAGGGGATATCATTACAAAACAAAGGGCAACCTCAGTGATAACTAATTGCCAGGAATCAAGGTAATACCCCGGGAAATCAAAATAGAAAGATATGTAACTATTGTCAAAAGGAAGAAGCAGGAAAAGTGCTTGAATTGTGGTCAGTTTGATTATTTTCAAAGGAATTGTCCTAGAACCAGGAATGTATCATTTGGGAGTGGAGCTGGATTATCACAGGGTCAGAAGAGGGATGCCTAGGGAAAGCCTAAGGTGCAGGGTTGTGTTTTGCTACTAATCAACAACAAGCTTCAGATTCTTCTGCCGTGATAGGAGGTATAATTTCTGTGTCTATTTTAAGGGCATGTGCACTTATAGACCCCGACTCATTGTATTTATATGTTTCTGTGCATTTTTGCATCTCAGTTACATTTGTCTCCTGAGTCTCTACCTTATGTGTTAGAGATGTCCACTCCTATGGGGAGTGTTTGGCAACTGATAAAGTGTTGCGTACTTTTGATGTGCATATTTGGGAGCATATTTTATTTGTTGATTTAGTTATATTGCCATTGCAAGATTTTGATATTATCTTGGGAATGGATTGGTTAAGTAAATACCATGCTTCGGTTGATTGTTATAAAAAGATTGTCACATTCTCTATTCCTGATGTGCCTGAATTTACTTTTGAGGCTGCTACTTTGGATAGGGGGATTCGTATTATTTCTTATGTGAAAGCTAGGAAGTTGTTGCATCGTGGTTGTACGGGGTATTTGGCCAGTGTTCTCGATACTATTAAAAAGGGTTTCTGAAATAGAGGATGTGCATATTGTTATAGAGTTTCGTGATATATTTTCAACTGAGTATTCTATGCCTCCCGATAGGGAATCGAGTTCTGTATTGATTTACTTTCAGGTACTACCCCGATATCTGAATCACCTTATAGAATGGCTCCAGCTGTTTTCATGGATATGATGAATCGTGTTTTCAAACCTTATCTTGATACCTTTGTGGTTGTCTTTATCGGTAATATCCTTGTTTATTCTAAATCTCAAGAGAAACATGAACAATGTTTGCGAATGGTTTTGTCTGGGCTCCGAGGGAAGCAGTTATTTGCGAAATTTTCTGGGTTTAGCGGAGTATTATCGAAGATTTATTGAGGGGTTTTCCAAGATTGTTACACCATTCACTCAGTGGACTTAAAAGAATGTACCATATGTGTGGGATGACAAATGTCAAGTTAGTTTTGAAGAATTAAGGAAGAAGTTGACCACCGCATCTATTCTTGCGTTACCTAATGGGAATGATGGTTATTTACAGTGATGCTTCGAGGAAGTTAACTCCTTGCGAACAGAACTATCTGATCCATGCCCTAGAACTTACTGCGATTGTTTTTGCGTTACATAAGTGGAAACATTATCTTTATGGAACAAAGTTTGAGATTTTTACAAATTATAAGAGTTGAGATATCTTTTCTCCTAGAAAGAGTTGCACAACCGACAGCGTAGGTGGATGGAACTTTTGAAGGATTGGTGTCCTTATGAATTGAGACATGGAGTTATGTTTGCGAATAATAGAGTATTGCCAACTTTAATTCAACAGATAAAAATGCTTAGAAGGATGACCCCGAGTTGAAAAAATTAGTTGATAAAATCGAGGATAAAAAATTTGAAGATTTCTCTCATAGTCCTGAAGGAGTATTAACTTATAGAGGACGGCTATGTGTACCAACATTGATGGAATTAAACGCTAAGTTCTTGATGAGGGCCACAAATCTAAGTATCATTATCAACAACTAAACCCTTAACCTTAAAGTTACACTAAGGCCCTTAAAGTTCAACTAACATCAAATAACTCCCTTAACAGTTGTTACTACTAACTAAGTAAATAACATAACTAATCAAACAATATGTGCAAGACATAAAATATGCTGCAACACATAAAAATGCACACATAAGTTCAAATTAAAATCCCCAAAAATATAAAATAAATTGGAACGGGTTTTGGGGTCGTTACAATCACTCCCCCTTAAAGAAAATTCGTCCCGAATTTTAGGGTAACTCACCAAAAGAATCAAACAACCAAGGATATTTCCTTTCCATTCCTCCCGAAGTTCCCCAGTTGACTTTTCAACATTACGATTCCTTCATACCATTCTAACAAGCGGAATACTCTTGTTTCTCAACTCTTGAAACTTTGGTATCAATCACTCGAACTGTTGCTCTATATATGAGATATCGGCTCTAGATCCTCTGGTATCTCTAATAACATAATAGATGGATCATACAAATTTTTGCAAAGCACGGAGATATGAAACACGTTATGAATTTACCCAAAGAAGATGGCAACGCAAGATGGTACGCAAGATTTCCAACTTTTTCTATAATTTCAAAAGGTCCATTATGACTTTTCCATCGAATAGCCAATCTCAATAGGTAGAAAGTGAGCGGGTTTTTTCAATCTATCCACGATTACCCAAACTGCATCATGCTTTCACCGAGTACAAGGCAATCCTGTTACAAAATCCATCATGACATAATCCCATTTCCACTCAAGTATCTCTAGAGGTTGAAGTAAACCTGCGAGTCTTTGATATTCAGCTTTAACCTGTTGATAAATCAAACACTTTGATACGTAATCCGCTATTTCTCGTTTCATATTATTCCACTTAAATATTGTTTTAAATTCTGATACATCTTGTACTGTTGATTTGAAGAAATTAGTACTAATAATATTCTCCATAATCTATCTAGTTTCTTAGCATATAGAAAATCAAAATATACTTCTCCAACCATTTCAAACAAAGTTATACCACTCTTCATAAAATACTTCATCCCAAAATGAAAATATAAAAATATTATGAATAATGTTATAAAAGTATATATAATAAGTTTTAACTTTCGTTAAGATAATTAGAAGTAACTTATATTATTATTCAAATTTCATTCAGCTACTAACCGAAAAAAATAAGACTAATTTAACGAGACAGGGAAAGTATAACTAAAACACTTAAACACATTAATAAAAAAATTGACAAATTAACTGTGACATTTAATACGATGCACACATTGAGTACTAATTCATTATCAAAAAGATGGACCCACTTAATTTTTATTAGAAAATTCAATTGAACTTTGACCAAATATATATTCCCTCCGTCCAATCTCACTTAGGTGAGAAAATTTATTTCTTTGAACAACCGAGATTTTACAACTACACCAATCTGACAATCAATCAATCTATCGCAGGAGTGCGCAAATTTAACAATTGAAACCCATGATAGTAGTGCTACTAGATAATGAGTAATCTGCTTTTCTGCCCCTCGTACTATGGCCCCAACATCGATTTGACACTCGTACTACTGAAACAACAAATGTATGATGCGTACTATAGTTTTATTAGCAAAATTAACCAATTTACTATTCAGTTGTTAACTTTTTCTAACACACGTTATTTTTTCTAACGAGCATTAAATTATTTTAACGAATGTTAAAAATTTTTTCGTCAGTCTTTTTCCGACGACCATATCTCCCTCTCTGGTAAAATATTATTCAGATCCCAACGGTCAATATGTGCGCCTAGGTGTCGTGAAACCTTCTCCAGAAATTTGAAGGCAATCCAACGGCTAATGAATCGGGAAATTGATTTTTTCTGGACCAGACCGGGAAAGTGACGGGATTCGGTTTTGCTTCGATTTTTGGCCTTTTGGCCGGAATTTCCCAGGTTTTCTTGCTCTTGGCCGGCGCCTAGGTTAGGGTAGGTGCGGTTATGGCTAGGAAGGGGATGGTACAGCTTTTTGGCGTGGAAGGTGTAAATGGGAGCTCAAATCCTAATTTGCAAAGAAGGTGGTCGATTGGTGTTGGAGAGATGCATCTAATCCATCAATGGTGGAGTTGGTTGGGTGGATTGGTGACTGGTTTGTGGCGGTGGCGATGGGGCGGTGTTGGGTTGCGAAAGGTTGGGGTGGATGTTGGGTTTGGGAAGATGATGGAGATAACAAAAGTTAATTTTGTTAACATAAATTATTAACATCCGTTAAAATAAATTAATGCTCGTTAGAAAAAATAACGTGTGTTAGAAAAAGTTAACACTGAATAGTAAATTGGTTAATTTTGTTAATAAAACCATAGTACGCATCATACATTTAGTGTTTCAGCAGTACGAGTGTCAAATTGATGTTGGGCCATAGTACGAGGGGCAGAAAAGCATATTACTCACTAGATAATGAAGTCCTTATAATGCTAGTACTCCCTCCGTCCCACCGGAAATAGGATGTTTTGTTATTTGGGTGTTCCACTCGAAATAAGAACATTCCAAAATGGAAAACTTTTATTACTTTTTATTAGTAGGAACCACTTTTCATACTCACAACAACTTTTCATTTATTATTTCTCACCCACTTTCTCTCTCTTTCATACTCACAACACCTACTTTTCAAACAACTTTTTATAATAAAAGAATATTATTCCTTAATTCCCGGGACTCCTATTTCTGATGATGAGACGGAGGGAGTACATGAGGAGGAGGTGATTGAAGTAGGCAGTACAACCCTCCAAGGTGAGTATCTAGGTGTTCTGAATTGGGATCTCTTTTGGAATTGCGGATGGCAGAATTGTGTTAGCTATAGGTACAGTGATGGGATTTGTAATGGCTGCCTGTCTGTGCACCACTTCCTCTGGACCCAACACCCACCTGATCACTCCCTTTTTTTCCATCAACTCACAACTACACTAATAGGAGCAGTGCCATTAAAGGCTAAGTCCATTTTTCCTAGTTAAACCTAGAGCTGTCAATTCGGACAACGGGACGGGACAAACTATGATGTCCCGCAAACTATACGGGACGGGACAGAACGTTCCAAATTTATTGCGGGACTGAAATTCCCGGTCCCATCCCAAATTACCTCGGGATGCGGGATAATGCGGGACAAATACAGGATAAGTTGACGCGATCACCCGATCACGAAAACTGACAATTTTTCAATAAGAATAGACTTGTATAGAGACTTATTTAAATTCAATACACAAGAAACAAAAGACCCAAGTTGGTCTTCCCATTCTCTGTTGTGTCTTCTTCTTCTCTTGTTCTCAGTCTCTCTTTTCTCTCCTACTATCTTCGTTCTAATCCTTTTCCTTGGCGGTGATTTGAGCTTTTACATCCCACTTTAATTTACGAAAATAAACTTCAAAGACAAATGCTTCTAATGTACTCAGAATTTAAAATGATGATAGAAGACATGTAGATTAAATGATGTTGGGCTTGGATTACTTGGGCTTGGATTGGAAATTGGGATTGGGCCTAAAGTTTCAAAAAAAAAATACAGGACGTCCCGGCCCATCCCGCGTTGTGTCCCGTCCCATCCCGCGTTGTGTCCCGTCCCAAACGGGATGTCCCGAATAGTCCCACATTTTTTCGGGATTAGAATATACTGTCCCGTCCCGTCCCATATATAGAGTGGGACGGTCCCGAATTGACGGCTCTAGTTAAACCCAATCCCACATGACCTAACTTTGCTTCAATGTTTCTATTCCCTCCCTTTAAAAATATACTCCCTCCGTTCTAATTTAAGAGTCAAAAATTTCTCAAAAGAGCGTCCTAACTTAAGAGTCAAAATCCAAAAATAGAAAATGGGTCCTACATGTCATACTCACAACAATTATCCACTAACTATTCTCTACCCCACTTTCTCTCTCCTACCTAACTATCAACACTCGCAACACATCACATTTTCCTTAATTTTTGAACCCAAAAGTTTTTTAACTCTTAAATTGGGATGGAGAGATTAAAGCCAAAAACATAGGAGTAGTTACATTCTAAAAGGACCTTTCCCAAGAATTGTGACTTGTGATTTTTTTTTTTTTTTTTTTTTTTTTAATTTAAACCCAAAGAGAATGGAAGTATCAGGTAGCTAGGGAAGTAGGTTCGGTATGAGTCAATTTATTGGCTGAATCACAAGTTATGGTTTGGAAAATTTCAGCTTTGCCTGAACTAAATCATGAAAAATTTAAGACGGAAACTAAACCGACGTTGTCTTGTCTGGTTCTATATGGTTCAGACTGCAGTTCAGGCCGTGACCCAAAATATTAGATTTAATATTTATAACTACGTAGAATAGCGAATGATGTAAGAGGAAAAATAAAATAGGAAGGTCGTAAGAAAGATAGGCTAGAGGAGGAGAGCCGCAGAAAGAAGAAACGAATTCGATTATAGAGACAACTTCGTAATCTTTATGTCGTAATTGGAGATGCGCGTTTCGGGCCCAAACCCGCGGACGACCCGTCATCCCGCCAAGCCCGTACCTGTGAGCCCGTAGACGAAACCCGACCCTTAGCCGTGTATTAAGCGGACGGGCCGGACCTCACTATTTGCAAACGGAACGGGCTAAGCCCGCGGGTTTGAAAAACTCGTTTGACCTGTCTGAAAACTTGTCTAAAATACCCTTATTTTACTATTAAAATAGAGTACATACTCCCTCCGTCCCACCTTAGTGTGAACCACCCCAAATAGCAAAGAATCTTTACTTTTCATCCCACTCATTCTCTCTCTTACTTTACTTTTACACTCACAACACCAATCTACTTACTATTCTTCCCACTCATTCTCTCTCTTATTTAATTTTCCATACTCACATACACCTCCCTCCACTATTTATCTCTCTTACTTTTTCTTAATTTGTGTGCCAAAATTTTGGTTCACACTAAGGTGGGATGGAGGGAGTATAATTTTTTGATAATTTTATTCATTAAATGGAGCATGTTTAATATTTTAACAATTTTATTCATTAAAATTCTAAGCTTATTTCACTATTTTAATTTTCTTTAACAATATACTAATATTATTACGCCATTTATATTTTTACTAAATTATAAATTAAATTGTAAAGTCTTTAATATATTTTTTTAATTTTTTTTTTGTATTTTTCTGTTTTTTCTCATATTTAAAAAAACAATAAAAATAAAACCCATCGGGGTAAAACCTCAGGGTTAAGGGCAAGCTAGGCTAGGGACTTGCAAGAGGGCCAAACCAGGTTCAGCCTGCGGGCTCACACATCACAGGCGGGCTTAAGCCCATTTACCCGTGGGTTTGATCAAACAAAGGTCAGACTGGGCCACGTTACCCTTATGCCCATCTCCAATCGTAATGAAAACAGATGATGAAATTAATGTTGAAAACGATATAAACAAGGGTTATGATTAGAATGATTTTGTGTAAGTTTATTATTAATCAGATGATCGATATTAATTAACATATAAAAACAGTCAACTAGTAGTAAGGAAATAATGCAAACTCTAGATAATAAAATTTAAACTAAACAACAAAATTTTTAAGCTTTGGACCCTTGGCCCCCTTGGCGAGATCAAAATCCCATAAGCGAGATTAAAAGCACATGTAAACGCATCAATGCTCAAAAGACATCTCTAACCCTGTGAGTTGAATCTAAGTTTTTTTGGTCAAATCTCAGTCAACTTTTATAACTGACATATAAACCAGTTCTCCTCTTATAATTAAAGTATAATAATCATATTTTTTCACTTTTTCAATTTTTTAATAAAAAAATAAATATTATTTAGTCAAATCTGGTCAAACTCTTATAACTGACATATACGACCAGTTCTCTTCTTATAATTAAAGTATAATAATTATTTTTACTTCAGTTTTTCAATTTTTTAATAAAAATAAATAATATTATTTGGTTAAATCTGGTCAAACTCTTATAAACGATGTATAAAACCAGTTCTCTTCTTATAATTAAAGCATAAGAGTCATTTTTTTCACTATTTCCATTTTTTAATAAAAAATAAATAATATTATTTGGTAAATGCGATCAAACTCTTATAACTAACGTATAAGACCAATGCTACTCTTATAATTAGAGTATAAGAGTCATTATTTTTCACTTTTCAATTTTTTAACAAAAAAATAAATATTTTCATTTGGTCAAATCTAATCAAACTCTTATAGCTAATGTATAAGACAAGTTCTCCTCTTATACTTAACATATAAGGGTCATTTTATTTTCACTTTGTCAATTTTTTAATAAAAATATAAATAGTACTTTCTTCGTCCCTGTTTAAGGTTCTTACTTTCTTTTGTATGTCCCAGTTTAAGGTTCTTAATTATTTGGCAAAGGATGAATAGTGTTTTAGGAATCCTTATCCTCATAATGTTCAAGAATTACTAAAAAACCTCACTTACCCATCTACTTTTCATCTACTTGCTTTATGAATGGACAATTATATCCTCCATACACTACTTTCTTGACTCAAATTTGCTTGGTTTCTAATAAGCGTGTAAAGTCACACTAAAAACCTTGAACCGGATGGAAGGAGTATTATTTGGTGAAATCTGGTCAAACTCTTACAAACGATGTATAAGACCAGTTCGCCCTTATAATAAGAGTATAAGAATCATTTTTTTTTCATTTTATAATAAAAAATAAATAATATTATTTGGTCAAATTCGGTCAAACTCTTATAACTACGTATAAGACCAATTCTACTCTTATAATTAGAGTATAAGAGTCATTTTTTTCACTTTGTAATTTTTAATAGAAAAATAAATAAATTATTTGGTCAAATATGGTCAAACTCTTATAACTGATGTATAAGACAAGTTCTTCTCTTATAATTAAAGTATACAAGTCAATTTTTCACTTTTTCCATTTTAATGAAAAAATAAATAATATTATTTTGTCAAATTCAGTCAAACTCTTATAACTAACGTATAATACCAGTTCTGCTCTTATAATTAGAGTATAAGAGTATTTTTTTTTCACTTTTTCCAATTTCTAATTTAAAAAAAAATAATATTATTTGGTCAAATCGGTCAAACTCATGTAAGTCATGTATAAGAACAGTTCTCGTAAATTAAAGTATAAGAGTCAATTTTTTTACTTTTTCCATTTTTTAATAAAAAAAAAGTAATAGTATTTGGTCAATCCAGTCAAACTCTTATAACTAACGTATAAGATCAATTCTACTCTTAAAGTTAGAGTATAAGTGTCATTTTTCACTTTTTCGAATTTAATTAAAAAAATAAATAATATAATTTTGTCAAATCTGTCAAACTCTTATAACTGATGTATAAGACCAATTCTCGTCTTATAATTAAAGTATAAGTGTCATTGTTTTCACTTTTTCCATTTTTAACAAAAAATATAAATAATATTATTCGGTCAAATCCAGTCAAACTCTTATAACTAACTTATACGACTAGTTCTACTCTTATAATTAGAGAGTAAGATTCATTTTTTCACTTTTTTAATTTTTAATAAAAATAAATAAATAATATTATTTGGTCAAATCCGGTCAAACTCTTATAACTGATGTATAAGACCAGTTATATTCTGGATTCTACTTTTCTTTTTCACATTCTGAATGCTCATCATCAATTTGATGTTTGGGAATATCCTGAATCAATACTCAATGCTTTTACCTAACAGCTTATACCAAATCATATCTGGCTCTTTACAAGAGGCTTTATCACACCATATAATTCCAGATATGCGATTTGAGAAAGTAGATCAGACACAGGAAAATGATCGGAGAGAGTTTACAGACGGAGAAGGTGAAGGTCGTCGGCGGTGAGGAAGGTGACGCCGGTGGAGTGAGAGTCGGAGGCGTCGCGGAGACAGATGGCCAGAGGAAATGTTGGGTATGCTTATTTCTTAACCCTCCCAATTATGTTAGAATTGATTGATACAATCACCTAAGTATTTTATGGACTATAGGATCCTATGTAAGAAGTTTTATAACTTCTATTTTTAGCTAAGTCCAATTTTATAGAATAGGCTTAGCGGTTAGGGCTTGCTGGAATTGAGGTTTCATTTACTGAAGACCAAGTATAATGCGCAGAGCATTCCATGCGCAGCGCAGAGCACCATCTGCTCATCTTCACGCGCCGTGAACATTTGCTCATTTCCATGCGCAGAGCATTACCTGCTCAGTCTCCGAGCGCATAGCATTACCTGCTTATTCTCCGCGCGCATAGCATTAGCTGCTTATTCTCCGCGCGCATAGCATCACTTGCTTATTCTCCATACGCATGGCTTTTATGAGCAGAGCAGATTAACTTGGTCCTTATGCTTATCTTTAACACCTCAGATTCTTGAAGTTGGAGTGAAAAGGAATGATCTAAG
>JAOWBW010001481.1:208310-284285 GCA_026119855.1 Campanula takesimana
ACACGCCGAACACATTTCTTCTGACATTATCACGGCTCAAAATGCCATTGAAGCTCACATTCAAATCTTAGAAGAAAATATTTCTCAGCAGCAGTAAATCACTCAGCGCTCCATTGATGAGTATCAAAACATCAATGTGAATCACTTGAGTTACATCAGAGATGGTATCACTGCCACTCACTCCAGTGTCACTGACACTCAGGGCTTAGCGAACCGTAGTCATCAGCTCGCTAAACAGATTCAGCGCTCCGTTTCAGAGATCGTTGAAGGATTGAAGGACGATGATGCGCCTCCCAACCCTTAGTTTCTATTTTTGATTGTAAGTTATTAGAATCTTTTGTAATAGAAACAACTCTTTTGTGTTAGTAATTTTGTGCTTACTTGTTTTAGCACCTTTTGTCTTTGTTATTCAAACTTGTAATCTGTAACTCCTACACCCAAGTTTTAATGAGAACAATGCATCACTTATTATCAAACCTTGTTCACTCAAACTCCTTGTTTGTAGAACAATGAATATTGTTTAATTCATATGCATCATATTGAATGTTTTCATACTTTCATGCATTGAGTTTAAACTTGGTTAAACACATTTAAAAACTAAAATTCATATATCATTTTGAATGTGTTGAACTATTGTTTCTATCTTTCCATATGTAAGTGTTATCCTTTTTGGAATAGATTAGAAATCTATATCTTGGACTAGTGTGTGCATTAACTTGAGACATGAATTACCAATTTCATTCATTTGGACATATTTTTATCAAGTATAATGTTTGTCCTTGATATAGTAGGTAATTGCATCAATCAAATAGGGGGAGATTGTTGGGTATGCCCACATATCTCAGTTTTAATGTAATAGGATTTATTAGATTTGATTGATCCATCACCTAAGTTTATTTCATGACTTTAGACCCACATGTAAGAAGTATTTATACTTCATTTTTAGGTTGTCCATTGTAAGAATAGGCTTAGAAATAGGACAAGAAGATCAAAATTCAAGAAAATCACTCTGTGAGTTTGAGCCGCGCATATGCGCCTCTTGCGCCACGCGCCATGCGCCTTTCATCATTCGCGCCATGCGCCTTTCAGAGCGCGCGCACAAGGATTTATTCTAGCTATGATACGCGCCTCTGCCCCTTGATTTAGTGCACACATAATGTGCGCCTCTTGGCTCAATGCGCCTCTTGGCTCAAACGCGCCTCAAAGTGTTTATTCAAACACTCACTGATTTATTGAATATTCAAAGACTTGAAGAGAATTCAAATTACGCCATGATCCAACGGTGATTAAAAGATGCATATGCGCCTAATCTGTTGACACCTGTCCATAACGGTCACATTTATGTTGAGTGTCAAAGTGGCCATAATATATGCATGCTCCAATCAACGAGTGACAGCACATCTTATCCACAAGGATTTCCAATGGCTAGTTTTTAAAGTTTCACTATAAATACCCCATAACTTCAAACATTTTGAAGTTGCTGAGTTTTGCTAAGAATTTCAAGAATTTCTCTCTCAAAGCATTTTGTTGAAGATTTGAAGATTGCCTTCGTTTTTCCAGAATTTCTCAAGAACATCTTCATACCTTCATCCTTAGCCCAGATCTTCAAGCTATAACACTTTAGTTTCATTGTGCTCTAAATCATAAAGATCTAAAGAGCCTTGATACTAAATTCACACACGCACCTCTTTAAGTTTGATCACTTAGATCCATCTTTTAGAGATACACCGGTTATTGTTTTGGATTTGTTCATTCATAGAATATTAGATCTTGAGTTAGTGTAGAAGCTCAAAAGTTGTAATTTGTAACACTCACTCATTATATAAGATCTCCATTAGAAATCCAAGACTAACCATCTTGGTAGAGGACGTAGATCTTTCATTGATCGAACTCTCCAAATAGCTTGTGTTATTATCTTGTCAATTACTTTCAAGTTATTATCTTCACTCATATTTGCTTGTTTACTCATTGTAGATTGATTGAACTGAATTGTGTTGTGTTGTTAACTCATTTGCTTAGTTTCTTATTTCACCCACTTAAGCCAAAATACTAGAGGTGTGTGTGCGCCCCCTTTATCAAACTTTGCGCCTATTTACATTACTAAATCCGTTGTGCATTTCACTCACTCACTTAGGCGCATATTATAACGCTTACTTGATAAAGTGCGCATTTGCAATTGAGTTTATCAAGGGTACGAAAAGAATTTTAAAACAGCTATTCACCCCCCTCTAGCTATTTTTCATACCCTTGTTGCCCTTTGGGACCAACACACGTGATGAGGTCAAAAAAGGCAAAAACCAAGATGGAAATTAACACTCCAGAAAGAAATATCACTATATCGAAGTCGACCACGGTCACTACATCAGCCTCTAACATCGGCGTGATAACAGTAGACATACCTGAGGAATGGGTCGTGCTGGATGCTGAAAATGCCGTGACAGAGACCGAGGTGACCTACGGTTGGAAGATATGGTTGTATCTCCATGAACACAGCTTCGGATGAGCGAGTGACTCGGACCTCACCCTCGCCAAGCTCAGGGGCCACAATACCCGCCCACATGGATGCCGAGATTGACAGACTTCTAGATATGGAGAATTTGAGCCTAGAAGGCAAAGAAAAGGAAAAAGTAAAGCAAATCATCATGGAAACCTTGGAGTTCAGGGACGGTCCCGAGCTAAGACTATTCGACCAGTTGGATGAGGTCGTCATCAACCCCGACTACCCAGAACAGAAGGTACGAATTGGGAAACAACTTTCCCCGGAGAGAGAGAGAAGAAATCATCAACCTGCTAAAAGATAACCTAGATGTGTTTGCTGGAAAGTCGAGGACATGGTTGGAGTTAAAGAAGCCATTGCTCTCCACAAACTAGAGGTGGACAGTTTTTTCAAACCCGTCAAGCAAGGACGAAGGGTCTTTTCTATAGATAAAGAACAGGCAATCCAGACCGAGGTGGATAAATTGATGAAAAAACAGAACGGCAAGTAGAGAATGTGTGTCGATTTCACAAATCTCAACAAAGCATACCCGAAGGATAGCTACCCCCTACCCAGAATAGACAAGTTGGTCGACTCCATAGCTGGACACCAAACCTTGAGCTTCCTAAATGCTTATTCTGGTTATCACCAGCTCAAAATGGCCGAGGACGACATCGAAAAGACTGCCTTCCAAGCAGCAGGAGGGATCTATTGTTATGTGATGATGCCTTTTGGCCTCAAGAATGCCGGTGCAACCTGTCAGAGGATGGTGAACAAGGTGTTCAAATCCCAGATCGGCCGGAACATGGAAGCCTATATTGACGACATGGTAATAAAAACCAAGTCAGGAAGCCATGTCCCGGACCTGGCGGAGACTATAAAAAATCTGAAAGAAAACGACATGAAGCTCAACCCAAGTAAATGTGTTTTCGGGGTCACGGCGGGCAAGTTCCTCGGTTTCATGGTTTCCCAATGAGGCATCGAGGCGAATCCAGAGAAGATCCAGGCCCTGGTCGACATGAAAGAGCCGACGTGTGTAAAAGAGGTTCAAAGGTTGAATGGCAGGGTGGCCGCCCTGGGAAGATTTATCGCCAAGTCAGCAGAAAAGTCGTTACCTTTCTTCAAGGCCCTGAAAGGAACTAAGGACTTCGAGTGGACCCAGAATGCTCAGCTTCATTCCAGCGAATAAAAGAATACTTGGGTTCGCCCCTATTGCTTAGCAATCCGATTATGGGAGAAACACTCTCCGTATTCCTTGCGGCAACGGACAGAGCCGTGGCAGCCGTGTTAGTACGAGAAGATAATGGAATTCAGAAGCCGTGTACTATGTAAGTAAAGCATTGTCAGATACCGAGAGCAGGTACTACAATGCTGAGAAGATAGTATATGCCTTGGTCATTGCTGCTCGAAAACTACGTGCATACTTCTCCGCTCATCCCATCACAGTTTATACTGACACGCCGCTGAGAAAAATACTCCACAAGATGGACAGCTCGGGCAGATTGCTGAACTGGTCCATTGAGTTAACTGAATTCGACATCACTTACAAGCCGAGGAAGAAATTGATGGCGCAGCCTTTGGTTGACTTCCTAGTTGAGACCGCGTTCTCTAGTGAGTATACACCGACAACAAAAAGAGAAAGTTTCCCATGGACAGAGAGCCCTTAGAAGAATTACCTGAGGACTGTTGGATCTTGTACACAGATGGATCAACAACAAAAGGAAAAAGTGGAGCACAAATGGATCAACAACAAAAGGAAAAGTGGAGCCGGCGTGTACCTAACAAGCCCGGGAGGTGAACACATAGCCCGTGACTTCATCAGATTCAAATTCCCAGCCTCAAACAACCAGGCGGAATACGAGGCCTTGATTTTGGGAATTGAAAGGGCCAAGTTCTTCGGTGCAAACAAACTAGTGGCCTACAGTGATTCCCAACTCGTGGTAAACCAAGTAAAAGGGGAATACAATACCGAGAACCACATGCTGACCAAGTACAGGGATCTCGTCTTGAATTTGACCAAAAACTTGGAATTTTTGGAAATAAGGCAAGTAGGATGAGAACATAACCAGGAGGCCGACTTGTTATCCAAAATGGCCACATCAGAAGAAACCAATCCTCTGGTCACCTATGCTGACCAACCTGCTTACGAGAGATTAGAGATCTTGATTCTGGATAATGAAGAAAGGACTTGGATTGAAGACTACAAGGACTACATCGAGAAAGGAAAACTACCAGAAGACGAGTTGGCGGCCAAGATGATAAAGAAGAAGTCGGTCAGGTACATAATTTGGAACGATATCTTGTACCGAAGATCATTCTACAGGCCCCTCCTAAGATGTGTCTCCCCTAAGGACACAAAGAAATTACTGGCCGAAGTACATGAAGGAGTTTGCGGAGGACACCCGGGGGCCAGAACTCTTGCCGATAAAATAGTCACACTCGGCTACTACTGGACAAACTTAAGAGAGGATGCCCAAGCCTATGTCAAGAAATGCGACAAATGCCAACGCTTCTGAGACCTACCTAGAGTACCACCTGTGGAGAAAAGTCTCGTCATACCGACATGGCCCTTTGACATGTGGGGAGTCGACATCATTGGGCCATTTCCCCTGGCAAAAGGAAGCAACAAGTTCGTAATTGTAGCAGTTGACTACTTCACAAAGTGGGTGGAAGCTAAGCCCTTGGCAAAAATCATAGAGGAGAACGCCATCAACTTCATCCATGACTACATATGGTGTCGGTTCGGCATCCCACATTCTATTGTGACCGACAACGGGCTCCAGTTCTCTGACGCTTTCACTGAAGAATTGAACAGACTAGGAGTCAAACACAAAACGTCATCGGTCAGTCATCCGCAAGGTAATGGGCAAGCCGAGGCAGCAAACAAATTAATACTGAAAGCCCTAACCAAGAGCTTAGAAGGAAGTCAAGAAAAGTGGCTGGACGATCTCCCCCTTGCTTTATAGGCAGTTCGTACAACCACTTGGGGGCCGACTGGGGAGACTCCCTTTGCGCTAACTTACGGATCAGAAGCTATGGCTCCAGCCGAGATGGCCTTACCTACCTTCAGGGTGTCCAATTATGACGAGGTGGTCAATGAATACAACCGACTCCTAGACCTAGACCTAGTTGAAGCAAAAAGGCTGACGGCTCAACTCAGAATGATAAATTATAAGCAGAAGACCAATGCCTACCATGACAGCAAGGTAAAGAAAAGAGTTTTTGAAGTCAGTGACTGGGTACTCAGAAAGATCGAGTCAACACACTTGAAGGCTCTCCAAAATAAGCTCTCTCCGAATTGGGAAGGTCCCTACATTGTTACTCACGTTATCAGAGAAGGACCTACATGCTCAAAACTCCAGAAGGAATGAGCTTAAACACCCATGGCATTCGGAATACTTGAGGAAATACTATCAGTAACTCCTCGGCACCCTATCTATCTTTTTTGCTTTCTAGATTAGATTTTCAGTCTCTAGTTCATAGCATTTACCAAATTAGATATTCTTTTGTTATTATCAATAAAGTTTTCCCTTTTACAACTCTGATTCTTAAGCACGGTCCAAGCATTACTTAGCAATGCCGAGATCGTCATTCTGAGTCAAGGCTTAAAACATCACGACTCAAGACATTTAGAACCTAATTTTGCTGGTTAGTGCTCTCAAATTTTGGTTAAGATTAATACATCCAGTTCCCACGATAATTTGAGACTAACCACAAATTAGTTCTTACAAAACGAGCTCCTAACGCTCGTCACGGCCATAACGGTGAACGACCACGGCCTACGAACATAGCCTAGCTCGGCTACATTTAAAATCTAATTTTGCCGGCCAGTACTCTCAAATTTGGGTTAAGATTATTACATCTAGTCCCCGCGACAATTTAAGACTAGCCATGAGTTAGTCCGTACAAAATCGAGCACTTAACACTCGTCACGGCCCACAACATGGCCTAAACCAGCTTCCATATCTCGTCATTTCAGTCAGTTAAGACATCTCAAACCGAGATAAAGTAACATGAACAAGTGACGAGATAACGCTTACAAAATCAGTTAAGAAAAAAAGGGCTAATTTATACCTCAAATCGAGGTAGGCCAATCCCTACAAATAACGAGTGTTTACGCCCCCCAAACTACTCTGGGTTCAGGCAGTTAGATACTTACAAAAAAAAAAAAATAGATTGTTTCAAGACAAACCGGCTCGCAGGAAAAAGATAAAATTTGTATCAGGTCATAACAGACCTACATCAACTGACAAAGTTTATGAAACTCATGGAGCCTACTACTCCTCATCTTCGTCTTCTTTATCATCGAAGCCCAACTCTTCCTTGAAACGCTCCACCAAAGCATGAAAGTTGTTGGGGTCCACCGGGGGAACGCTCCAAGCCGGCCTCTCGTCAGCCTCATCGTTCTGAGCTATCAACCCTAAAGTCTTTCGGAATAAGGGATCACGGAGTGAGCGGCGCGGACCTCGACACTATACGCATCGTTTAGTAAAAGGCGAGCCAGTTTCTCAACAGGGACATCCACTTCAGGATCAATGTGGAGCTGGCGAGCTGCGTGCGTATATCCATCGACATAAGTAGTTTTCACCTGGTTATCAATGATCGATGGCATCACGGTACATTGAAAGTTCAACACAGCAGCCTTCTCCTTAGCCGGAATACTCTCTTCCAGCTGTTGAAACTTCATCTCCACCTCCTCCTTCTCCTTGGCTAATAGGGCGGCACTCGCCCTCTCCTTCTCAATCTTCTCCCTAAGTAACTTAGCCTCCTATTCAAACTGCCTTGCAACGGACTTCTGTTTCTCTATCTCGGCCTCGGCATCCCCAACAGCTTTAACCCTCTCAGTATGAGCTAGTTTGGTGCTTTCGCGTGCTTTATTGACCAACTCCACAGTTTGGCCTAGCTTCACTTGGGCTCGAGATGCCTTACCTTCTAGATCGGCCATCTTCTTGCCTACTCCAGCCCATTGCGCCACCTCATGTTTTGCAAGGGTAGCAAGCTGAACGAGGAAATTGAAATAAATTACGGGAACGGAGAGCAATCAGAAAACAAACAAGTTAATACGTTACCTCGGCGATAATGAGCCCCTTGCGTTCAGCCATGTGGGCATAAGTAGGCGGCATGGAATCCAATCCTCGCAAAAGGTCTACATCAAAAGCCCGTTCCAAAATTGGTCGGCCAAGTCTCAACATTGGACCAGATCGAGCAGTAACATCCAAGCTCTTCAGTGGACGGACATCGGCAAAATCGGCTATCAAAGCATCTATCTCCTCGGAGGAAAAAACAGGCGGAGTACCAGTAGGAGGAGCAGCAGATGAATGCCTTTTGGGAGAAGGTTCCTCCAACACCTCGTCACCATCATCTCTGCCCCTTTTCTCACCAAGGGACTCACCGCCATCTCCTCCACCTACATCCTCAAAAACTATTTCAGCAGCCTGGTCCAGCTCTGGAGCACCCGTCGTTGCCGCTGCATCACTAGCCTGCACCTCAGCTCGTCCTCCAACAGCAACATCAATTATAGGGAGTGGGCCAGCTTCCTTGGTGATAAAAACCTCCTGCCGAGCTCCCATATCGGCATGCCTCTTGGAGCGCCCCGAAGCCTTTGATTTCAGCCTTCTCTTGTTCAGAAGCTTATTGGGGTCAGAGGAATACGCACGGGCCAACTCTCTCTCCTCCTCCATGGTCAAATCTAACAATCACAAAGATAAGAGTTAGAAGCTGAACACGAGGTTATCATAGTATGAACAGAAATGACGAGATCAGGAGTTTACATCCAACAACTTTTCAGACTTTCAGGCAAGCCTCGTCCAGAGTGCGGCAAATATCACAATCCTTGATAAAAACAAAATCAAGATGAACAACCCAATCCGGGTAACGATTTCCCCTAACTATGAGCACCATGACGTTCACACTAGCCCATGGTCCCGGCATAATACCAACTTGGACGTAGTAGCCGTGGTTGTTTTCTAAGGCCGACCATTCCAAATGCTGCACCGAGGCAAACTCTGTTAACCTTTGGACTAAGGCCTCGCTCCACGGGGCCTTGTAACATGTTTCAGGATCTTTGGGAATACTTGTCGGAATGGGAAACTCCCAGCCATGGCGGCTCTCGACTTTGATAACGTGATTATTCCAACCTGACACTTTACTGACCGAACTGGAGATCAGAGCGATAATTTTGGGCCTCCTTTGTCTGCTCCTTAGAGTCAACACGCAAGTGTTTTCGTTAAAGATGCCCTCAAAAAACTGGTAAAAGGCCCAGTGACATGGCTCGAAACACAAGCTTCAGCATAGAGTAATAAAGGATGTAAGGTACCTAACTGCGTTGGTACCTAGCATGGCGGGGACGGCCTGCCAATCCTCTAGGAATTCACAAATGAAGGGGTCAAGGGTTAAACAGAGCCCTAGATCAAATTGCTTAAAAAAGAATGCAACCTCGGTGTGGTTCAAATAAAAGGAAGCATTTCCCTCACTAGTACTCAAAGGGGAAGCACGCTGATACACCAGATCATAATCTTCACGGGAAATCCTACAGGTATCATGAAGATACTCGATCATCTCGTCTCCGGCCTTGGGTTGCTTCGGCCTGGTAGACGCTACCGCTTCCCCCTCCGACTGGCATTCCTTCGACCTCGTCCTCCTTCGGGGATGGCGGCACTAAAATGATCCATTATTCATTCCGAAGTACTCTCCCCCGACATGGCTGCAGAGGAAAGAAGGGGGTTAGCATCAGAAATCAAGGTAGGAGCTGCATTTACCCCCCTCTCCTCATTCACTGAAGCCGAGGGGAATACCTCATCCTCAGACAATACATAATGGGAAGAAATATGAGTCAAAAGGTCAGACAGGCAAGGAAAAACTACTAAGTTGGGATTCATCTCCCCCAAACGATCGAACCGACGGCTATTGACAGGCCATTTCACGGTGCCATTAAAAGCCCTGTGTGTTACAAGGAATTTTCTAATTTTGCTCAGAGCCAATAAAAACCAGTGCCCATCCGTTCTCTAGTAAATCCTACGGTTCATTTTATGGAAGCCCAGACGGACCAAGGACAGACAATCAAAAGACATTTGAATGAAGAACAGAGACGAAACAAAGCTAACCCGGAAAATGGCGCAGAGAAATCAAAAATGCAAGGGGGATAGAAGGATACCTGGAAAATCGATGAAAGTCAAGTTAAGAAGATGGGAAGACCAAAAGAGGAAGTATTGCCGAAAGCACTGGTTGAAACTCACCGGAATCAAGCAACATACAAGGGCTGCCGGTGCAATCGCTGTAAGCCTTGAAGTCAAAATATTTTCTGGCTGTTCAAATAGAATCAAAGGATGAAGGGGGGATTTTAGGGATTTCAACCATTTAGAATTCTCGGTTCGGGTATACCCCGAGAAATTGACCTCAACTCGCCCGAGATCTCATGGAAATCTCGCGGTAAATGGCGGTTACACACGTAATCACCCTAGACCATCATTACCTACAATTAAGGATGGTGATTTCCCCATAAAGCACATGTCCCTTCATTCGTCCCTCGCCGCCTGGCACGGCTAACGTCACAAGTTTGACATCATTAGCCTGGGGAGTATCGAACGGTCAAGAGACTGCCAGCACAGACCGACCTATGACTTAGCGACACCTCGGCTTTGACCAGATTTGACTAAATTATGAAAAGATTACCAGATACAAGTGTGTTCCATGCCGACATGTTAACAAGGATCAGGCGATCGGCATTACTTTAAGACGACATCATGAAAAAGGTAGTGTTAATGAGATAAAAATCAAGGTCATGCAAGATGCAAGGAATTCAAGCCATGAAGTCAAATCACAATCAGAGCAAAGGTGACTGAAAGGGTAAAATCCCATTATATATATATATATCAAAAAGGACCCCCACAACAAGGCCGGGTGCCTGACCTATACAAAAAGAAAAAAACTACTGGATCATGATAGCTGAAGGATTCAATAAAGATCACAATCTTGGTCCTGATCTTCACCATCTTCCTCCCACTCCACGTCTCCATCATACCCATATTCATCGATAATTATGGGTTCAGGATCATCCTCACTGTCATCATCTTCATCGTCATCTTCGTCCTCATCCTCTGACTCTTCTGCACTAGAGTCATCATCAGAAAATTCATCAACTGGGTCTGGCTCCACAAATTCATCGTTGCTATCGGACGATCGCTTCTTCAACGGAAAATCGAAATCGCTGCTGCTAGATGAACTGGGGATTTTAGCTTGATTCTCTGGCTCCGAAGTCACTTCTTCGGGAAAAACATCATCGTATTTCCTCTTTGGAGCCATCTTTGAATTTTCGTGAAATCTGGAATGTTCTTGAAGAATTCTTGAAAGTGAAAGTAAGATGGAGAACAACCAATAGACGGATTGTCTATTTATACCCCTAGAATATGAGGGGATGGGGAGTTTATCAATACTACTCATAATTGGAGTGCAATTAATGGAGCCTTCGTTTTCCAAGAAGAGTAATGATTCCACCTGAATTAAATCTATAGTGACATCAGCAAATCCAATCATCAAGGGATTTTGGCGGCCAACTATCAAATCAAAGTAAATGAAGGGCAGAGCAAGTACAAGAGGCACAATTCCTACTCGGCATGCCGAGATAGAAACTCGGGGGGCCACTGAACGACATAAACCGACTTGGTTAAAGGGGACCCATAAACTCTGGGCTCACATACCATAAGGCTTATCCAAAGAGTCCCACAATCTTATATGCCGACATACATTAGGCCGAACAGGCAGCCCTTGGCTAGGCCGAGGTCCAATAAACCTAATCCATAGCCGACCTCTTTGAAGAGGCGAGATAGATGACGGGCCGACTTACCAGTCAAAACCTCCCATTATCGCAGGGAGTCTACTTACAGAGTTTGATTATAACTCTAACAGTGAAGATCCTTATCTAAACAAGGATATCTCTTCTACAAGATAACTGGGATACCACTCATCCTTATCCGAAGTCCATCTCCAAGGAATACGAGTCCCACAGTAATACGGGCTCCATAGCTTCTCTAACAAGTTAGGACTCATTCACCCGCGCCTATAAAAACAGGTCCTCACAACAGGAGACGGGTAATGAACTCTTTGGCTCAAAACTAGTCGATTCATTTCTCTATTCATTCACCCGTATTCTTACTCTCACGCTGGAGGGCCTTCGCCGGTAAAGCCCTGGCGCAGTTTACGTTTGTTCATTGTGCGCAGATCCGAACGGGAAGATCTCATTGCTGGATTTATCCGAACCGCTAGACGGAGGGCTGATTCGACACATTTTTGGCAGCATCAGTAATAGAGGGAAGAATGATGGTAGAAATCTTGTAAGAACCTTTTGTGCTGAAGAATATGAAAGAAAAGAAGTCCCTCCTTCAATGATTTTGAAATTCAAATAAGTGTGATCATCAAGAAAAAAAAACAATTATATTATAATTACCTATTGAGTGGAAGAAAAAATGACACATGTCAACCTATGTAGCTTCTTATACAATTAATGTAATAGAGTTACACAAATAACCACTGGATAAAAAGCACAATGATTATTTAATTTTACTTTAATAATTAAATTTGTATTTTATTTGCTAAAGACACAAGACAAATCGTTTATAAATTACACTCCATAAATATCTCAAAAGAAAAAGAAGGCCGGTTTTTTTTTTAAATGCCAGATTCGAAGTGGTGTATATTTGGGCTGGAATCCATTGGGTTTGGACTGTGTTTGAGGCCTGTGGATTGGCACAATTCGAAAAAAAAAATGACAATTTTAAAACAGAAAAAGGCGGTTTTCGGGTCCTAAACGGACTCGGATGCGCGAACTGCAAAATTCGGCCGCAACTTCGCCGATACGATCCGCGAACCTTCCTACATCACTGTCCGTCCCACAATTATAGTTCAAAGTAAGCGTAATTTATATTATATAGGAACTTTGGAAAACAATTAATACGCAATTCAATTTTAGTGATATGTTAAGTCCGTCCGTCCCAAAGCTATGTTGTTTACGATCATTTTAAGAGCAACCCTTTAAAACCTTCCTTGATTCAAACACTATAAATCCTGACCACTGTTAAACCTGATTGTTTAATACTTAAGAAATTTGATAGCAAAATGCATGATTTATTTCAATTTTAATTCCTTTCAAAAAAAAAAAAGTTCAATTTTTATTGAAACAGTAGCCACTAATTTTATTACATTTGCTATCAACTGTAAAGCAAAGCTATGTTGTTTTAATATCAGTTTAAGATCAACCCTTAAAAACCTTTTTTGATCCAAACAATACACATCCTAACAACTGTTAAACTGTTTAGCAGTTAAGTTCAATTTTAATTCCTTTAAAAAAAAAAAAAAAAAGTTCAATTGTAATTGAAACAGTAGTCACTTATTTTATTACATTACAACACTCTGGAATATATAATAAAACATTAAACAAATTAGTAAAATGAAAGAACAGATATGTAGAACATTTTTTAATTCATAACATCAAGTACATAAAATAAACTCCATTCTATGGAGTTTACAGTTCAACCTAAACAAAAGAGGAGTACATAGGTTGAAATCAAACCACCAACTGCAGCTGAGATGCTCCAACTAAAAAGTTTCATAAGGAAACTTACTACTCTAATCCTACTACAGCCATTACACAACAACACAAGTCATACAGACTTCAACATACTTAAGAAACTTAGCATAAACAAACTAAAATGACACCAGCTCACAACATAACCAAAAGAGCGTGTCCCATTACACTTACACTGAACTCAAACAGAGAAACTACTCCACGGTCTGCTTCCTGCAGCCTTGCTCAACATCTGTTTCCCTTCAACTTTTGGAACCTTTGCAACAACTCCTTCATCTTCACCACTTCCAGAAAACTCCCCAATGAGATTTCGTTTAACACCAACAGTTACATCAAATGGAACAACCTTCGCTTTGACTAGCTTGATAGGAGCAAAGACAGGACCAGGTTCATTAAAGCCATCACGGTCATCAAGCCCAACGTTTGAGACATTAGCAAAGTTGGAAAAGTCGTTGATCAAGCTAGTGTCTAAGGTCATTTTCAAAACAGGGAATGGACCAAGGTTGACACCAGTTGAAAATTCTTTCAAGTTCACCTTGAACATCCCTTGCAATCCCACCAACCTTGTTATTGCCTTAGGTATACACTGAAAAAGTTTGACAAACAAAATTAAATTAGTAATGAAAGTAACAAAATAATTTCAACATCAGTGTAATTTATAACAGTTATTTTATACCTTGCCATTTGAAATAGCCTTAAGCTCAGCAGCAGTTTGACCTATTAGGTCAACACATTTCTTATCCCACAATATCAAAGAAGCCACACCCCAATTATCGGTAACTCGAACAATGACTTTGTACCTCAAAGTGCCAATTGGACCAGAAATATCACAGCTGGTGCAGTAAAAATTGTTTCCACATGGAGACATCTTCTTTAAGAATCTTTTGCAAGATACATAAAACCAATCAAACATAGGTTCAAGCCCAACAACTTCACATAATACCCAAAACTGGTCAATCTGAAATATAAAAGTAATAAATCGAAAGAAGTTGTAGGCATAAAAAATAATTTAAAAGAACCATATTTTAAAATAACACACCTCATGGACCCTAATAAGTTGATTGACATTAAGAATCTTGTCCCTGTTCATTTGAAGGTCATCCCTCATGGTTACAGTGGGAGGCAAAGGCACAACAGTGTCAGGAACATTTAAATTGCCTTCCTCAACCAACCTTTAACCATTAAATTTTTTGAGATACAATAACAATATAAAACTGAACAAAAATGATAAAGAAAGTAATAACACTTACCCTACATGAAATTGCTCAACTTCAGGCATATTTCCATTGAAAATGACTTTGGATATTTTGAAGGTATTGGACAACCCAATCTGACCCCTAAACGAACGAACTCTACACATTTGCATGATAACAACAACTGGACCATCATTATTGTTCACATAGGTTAGCAATTCCTCAGCATAGTTACCCCAAAGAGTACATGGAATGGAAATGTCCCTGAAATATAAAAGGATAATAAACATTAGCTATACAACCAACTATGAAAAAAAAAAGAAATTAAAATTTATAATAACTCACAACTTACTTAAGATTTTTCAAGGTGATATCAACCATGGATGTTTCCTTTCCAAGTACTTCCCTTGTCTACCACTTCGAGATGACAACAATCCAATGATATCTGCACATACAAAAATTATTAAGCAATATTCATCCACCACATTACAAAAATAAAGAGCTAGAAAAAGATGTAAATGTTAATTGTTAATACCAATAAAAAGATCTTCATTAACATTCTCCCACAGTGCAAGATCATCATATGACTTGATATCAAAGACATTGCGTGGGAAATTTGTAACAAAACCCTCAACAACTTGGGTCTTGGGGGTAAAAATAATCCTCCATTCAGCAGGCGATGTCTTGACCCTCATGTTATTTTTAGTGAGCACAAAGTTCTTCACAAGAAATAGGTATTCCTCATGCAATATATCCTTGAACTTTGGAATCAGGTCACGCTTAATAGAAGCATGAATTCTAGAACCCTGAATTTGAAAGAAAAAGGAAGCAATCAGCACAACATATATATTATGATTAGACATGGTTAAGCTGGAAAAAAAATAGAGTATGATTAAGAAAAAACTTACATTTTTGTCATGGAACACACACTCAAGACTGTAAACGTTGTTTAAATCATCACCACCATGGAGGCCATAGCAACGCACAAGACGAACTTTGATAGCTTGATCCATACTGGATGGATCAAGATCGTTAATCAATTTGACCAAAGGAGGCATTTGAAACTTTGTGATATGAAAACAGGTGTTAAGAAGGTATGCAAATACTAAAAATTAACGCACAATTTATAGGCCTAATAAGGCGGTATAAATTTGAAAATCAATTCAAATTGAGAAGAAATACCGCCCAAATAGGTAATCATAGTCTACAATTGTACTTATCTGAACATAAATTTGAGATTAATAGCAAAATTAGATGAAATTGGGAATTACGAATTACTCATCGTATAAAACCCTAATTGAACCAATTGTATATCGGACTATACATTGTTTAAGATTAGAAGAAGAAAACTGAAGCTAATGGCGGTGGAGAAGAACATCAACTCACCTCGGACGCCATGAAAGAGACGATGCGACGACTCGGTTTTCTCTCCAGCGGTATATAGGGTAATCCCACGATTTCATCTGAAATATCATCAAGTTCCGCTTTTAATTACAGTAAGAACCGAATAGAAAAATTACCAAAATGCCCAAATGTACACGTCTTTGGTTGTTTGAGCGGCAAAACGTGAATGAGGCTATCTTCTCTTTATATTGTTATAAACTCCCTCTATCTCATTTTAAATTTCAATTTTTTTTTTTTATTTTTGGTGTCTCATTTTAAACTTCAAAACCAAACCATCTACACTCACAACACATCACATCACATTTATCATAATTCTTGAACCTAAAAGTTTTTTGAAGTTTAAATTGGGACCAATGGAATATCTAGTTACACCTTTACAAAATCTTGTGTATATGAAAATATGTACTTCATTTGTTCCAAAATACTTTGCACTGATTTTTTTAGGGTTAATGACAGATTGGGGCCTGAACTGCAGGGGGTGCGTCTAAAAGGGGCCTTTTTTTTCCGCTAGAGCAGGGCTCAATATCTCAAATTTTCGGCAGTTAAGGGCTTTTTGACGGAAATCGTTAGAAAAGTCAGTTAAGTGCCATGTGCCGAGCACGTGATCGTCAAAATGGATGGGTTTGTAATGATATTAGTTTGTAAGGGTTTTAGTGAAATTTTTGAAACTCAAAAGGTTTAAAATGAAATAAATATTTTTTCTAAATAATCTAATAGCTATATTAAATATAAAAGGTTTTAGATTATTTTCTAAATAATAAATTTAAATAAAGAAAATTATAAATAAATTTAAATTTTATTCTATGAACATAATAAATTACTTTTTACATTCACCAAATTTAAAACAACATAAAGTAATTATCACTATTTACAAAAAAAATAAAAAAATAATATTCCCATCAAATTTCATCTTTATGGGGGAAAAAAAAAAACTCACCCTGTTTAATAAATAAAAATAATTATTAACAATTTTTTTTAAAACATTTTGCTTCTCATCATCTTCATGAACACCCACCTATCCACCACTTCAAACCACCATAGCCACCACCATCCAACACCTCCACCACTTAGAACCACCATAGCTACCACCGGCCGCCACCATCCACCTGTTGCATCCACCACAACCACCACCGAAAATTAACATAGAAATCAACCAAAATTAACAAAGAGCCGAGTAATCAAATAACAACCAGATCAAAAAGCAATTGGACACCCAGATCAAAACCCTGAAGCTGAATCAGATCTAAGCCATATACATTTCAGTTACAGAAACTCAAATTAGTTCCAAATTCACCCTTTACAGATACCAATTGAAAGCCGAATCCATCTCCGAACCCGTACATTGTGACTCATACCTGCATTAACATTCCGAACCCCTCCATTCTGACTCATACCCACATCAACATTCCGAACCCCTCCATTTTGACCAAAAACCATATTACCATACCCGCATTGCTTCTGTGACTCCCTCCATTTGGATCCAACGATCCAGATGGATTAGAATTGTGAGCTGCAGTATTCAAGCATGGGCCCGGTTGCAAGATATCGCTGTAAACCCCTAGCAAGTCATTCCAACTTTCTCTCACAACTTGATTCCCTTGCATTTCAACCAGGATCAAGTCAGATCTCTGTGGAATTGGCTTTCCAAGAGTGACCGGGGTCCAAGAATCCCTATTCTGGGAAATTCCATTGTCTTGAAGAAATGGGAAACCCGTCCCCCCAAAGTTCATACTTGAATTCAAGCTAATTGTGCCAAATTCAGGCCTGAATTCACACAATCAGCCCTAAAAATCCAATCTTTACTCTATTAAATCTCTAATCTACACCTCAGAAGAAAGAATTGGCAGTGAATTGCTCGAATTTTCCGGTTAATCTCAAAACCCCTCTTCAGTTGTACCCCCATTGCCAGAGATCACCGCTGGCTGCCACAGATCATCGCCGGAGTAAGGGGAGGGGACGCCGGAGTAAGGGGAAGGAAAATTTCGCCGGAGAAGAGAGGAAGATGATGCGTTGAAATGAGAGAGGGAGAGGAAGATGACGCGTTAAAGGGGGAGAGGAGGGGTAGGGTTTTGTTTTAGATTTTACCCTTCAGATTTTAAAATTTATAGTTTGACCCTTTTTGACAAATTTTCATTACAAATCCATCCATTTAGGCGATCACGTGCCATGCACATGGCACTTAACTGACTTTTCTAACGATTTCCATCAAAAAGCCCTTAACTGCCGAAAATTTGAGATATTGAGCCCTGATCTAGCGCGAAAAAAAAAACCCAGGCCCCTTTTAGACGCACCCCCTGCAGTTCAGGCCATAATCTGTCATTAACCCTTTTTTTAGGTGTCCCATTGGTAAGTCTTTTTTCTAAAATGTTTAAATTTTATTGTTTTTCTATTCTTCCTATCCCTCTTGTTATACTCACACACTTAATTTTGGGTCCCACTTGTAAATCTCACTCTGCTTATCATACTCACAACCTTTTTATCACTCATAATACTTTTGAATATATATGCTTATTCAGTAATTTACGTGCATTCTTAAAATGGTGCAGAGTGTTTTAGGACGGAGGGAGTATAATGATGAACACATACAGAAGATTGTCTTAGAGAGGAAGCCAATGGGGTAATTTGGCAATTACTACTTGATTATGCAGTTATGCTTTTAGACTTTACAATATTTGAATAATTTTGTATGAAAAAAATTATAGAATGATGATCAGTGCAAAAAATTATATTTAAATTTTTAGTTCTCAACAAAAACTAACCATTATATAAAAGTACTTATATATTAGCGTGTGTTTTTATGTATTTTTCAAAACATACTAAGGGCACAATATTCACATTTTAGTCCAGGGCCCCATAATTATTGAGACGGGCCTGCCGGCACTTATATAAATGTCAGTTTCAATGTTTATAAGTGCTAGTGTAATGACTGACAGTTTTTAACACTACGTGTTTATAAACGTCCGTTTGAATTACTAGCACATTGTAATATTAACAACGGTTTTTCTAACTTATGCCCTAAGGGCATATGATAAACACTCTTATTATGGTAATACTATTGATTTGGTAGGGGCTAATGCAACTACATATTTTACTAATCCACTACAAAAAATTTAAATAGACTTAAATATGCTTTCTTAATTTTGTAACTTGACATAATCATCATTTGTTATATAAGGGAAATATTAAAACATACTATAAATAATTATATCATCATAAATTTCAGTTATTCACTAAATTTTATAATTAAAAAAATATTAATCTTAATTATACTACAATTTCCCTTGAAATGCTTATCTTATTTATGTTGTACGTATTAACTTTTAATAACCAACTTGTCTTTAATTTTCCTTTTCAACTCAACTTTTAGATTATTACGAGTATATATTGTTATATTTTTATCTTTATTTTGTTCACAAATTTTAAATAAAATTAAACATAACCACTAACCGTTTATCAAGTTTTTTTATTAAAAACATTTTTTACACAACAATAGAAATATTTGTTTGTGTTGTGAGCTTGACAAAACAATATGTACTCCCTCCGTCCCATTTGAAATTGTAAAATGTTGACAAAAATTATCAATTTTATTGTATTTCACCAACAAATTATAGAAAATTTGATAATCCTAATGGAAATGTAAAAATTATTATTGATTCACCATTAAAAATAGTATAAATAACAATCTTTAAATTCTCTCTATCCCATGCAACATAGGAAATTTTGGTGTTGAGAACGCCATGCTTGATCTTAGGGCAAGCGTAAGCCTCATTCCGCTGTCAGTTAGTCAGAAATTAGGTGTTGGGGAACTCAAACCCATCACCATATCTTTGCAATTAGCGGACCGTTCCATTAAGAAACCGGTGAGTATTATGGAAGACATCCCTTGTCGAGTCGGAAAATTAATCATCCCGGGACTTTTTAGTTCTTGAGATGGAAGAAGACAATCACATTCCTGTTATCCTAGGTAGACCATTTCTTGCCACCGCAGGGGCAATAATTGATGTTAAAAATGGTAGCCTTTCATTAAACGTAGGGAATAAAAAAGTAGAATTTAAATTATTGAAAAATCCTAATCTTAAGAACCCTTGCTCCGGTGTTAACATGCTAGAATCTATAAGCAAGAAATGTGAAATTAAAAAAGAGTGCCTTACTAGAGACAATTAAAAAATCCTTACCAAAGAGTAAGGTACTAAAAAGGGGAAACACACCAGGGTGGCGCACATGCACGGACTATAGACAATCACCCGGGTAAAACAAAAACTAGGTGGCGATTGTGTATTGATCGCAGAAGCTCAATCACGCCGTTAGGCATGGAATGGCGAATTGTCAAAGACAATAGGCCGCCACAATACCATTCATTGGCCATTCCAATTATAAGAAAGGGGTCGAGCTAATGACCTTAAATAAGCATCATCGGGATGGTAACCGATGGATTTTTTTTTTTTTTTTTTTTATATTGTTACTTTGTTTTTCTTATTTTTTTTCTCCTCGTCCCCAAGTCTTTCTTTATAGTTGTCCTATTTTAACACATTGAGGACAATGTTTGATTTAAGTGTGGGGGAGGGTAGAATATCTTTTGATTATTATTTTCAAAAAAAAAAAACTCTCTTATTATCAATATTGTCTTTATTAAACCTTTTCCTTTCTATTTCTTTATAAACTTTTATCCTTTAATAATTTTGATAAAGAGAAGTTAGGAATATATTGGGAATAAATGAAAAATTCTAAGTAAAAGTATAAAATTTATAAACTTTATTAAGTACAAGCATTACTTTTATTAATGATTTTTTGGGTAATTTAAGTTAGGTTGCTTTTACTTGTGAAAATTTTGAAGTCATTCTTGTTCATACATCACAAAAGCCTTTATTTTTATTCCTTTTAAAATATGAATGATTGTTATGCATTTTCCGAATCACAAAAACCTTCATTTAAAACCCTCTTTCCATTTCCACTTTCAAGGCTATTAATCAACTAAACCTTCTTGTGAATTATCCACTCGAAAATCTAAATGAATAAATCATTATAGAGTGGAACAATTCAAATCAAGAAACTCAATTGCCACGTCTAACTATAATCTCTAAGCCTTTTTCCACTACCGTCCTCCACCTCCATTTTTGTGATTCAAGGTGCATAACAACTTATGAGTGTCTTAATTAAGGAATAAAAGTCATTGTTAATTGATGAATACCAAGCATAAAGCAATTCTTCACAAAGCACTCTAAAGAGTGAATTTATTTCAAAAAACCATACTTATGATCGAAAAGTTCATTTGGCTATTTCAATATGATTTTACTTAATGAATTTTATTCTTGCTATATTAAACTTATAATTTTCTATCTATTTTTCAATATAATCCTAGGTTTATCTCACAAAGTTCTTGAATTATAGAAGGGACGAAAAAATAGGTAGGAGGAATTTTTACTAATGCAATATTCTATTCTAAAGAGAGCATTTTTCTTTCTTCTTTTACTTCTTTTATGGTCATTTATTCTTCTCTTCCTTTTTTCAAATCTCTAACTTGCTCGAGGACAAGCAAGGTTAAGTGTGGGGAATTTGATAAACGACTATTTTATAGTCATTTACAATATATTTTACCTATTATTTTGCTTTCAATCATAGCTTTATTTGATACTTTTGATTCATTTTTATATATAATTTGTGGATTTTATTCTTGGTAGTATTCTGTGGTTGAAACAGGTTTTTAGGGACCTTTCGGGTCAAAATATAGCTCATATGATGGACCGGAGCAAAAGGATTAAAGATGGAACAATTTGAGAAGAAAAATGAGTGAAAAATCAAATTTTTGGGTTGGCACGACCGTGCTTGAAAAGCAGCACGGCCGTGCCATTTATGTCGACAAATGTGACCAGGAGAAACAATTCCGTACGGCCGTGCAGAAATAGAAGCTGGACCGCGTCAAACACCTTGGTCCGCCCGGACCCATATGCATACCCGGTCGGACCCATAAAAAATCCGATTGGACTCCTTATCAAACCCTACCGGACCACCCAAAAATCACCATTCTGAAGGCCAGGTCCGCCCGGATCAACCATAGAACCCGCCCGAATCCCCCTTATGCCTGTTCTGAATAAATGCTTCCAAGAGGTGTCTTTTGGTGCTGAGTTTCGGGAATGGGCACATCTTTTAGCCCCATTGCCTATATAAGAAGGCCAATTCAGCCTTGTAAAGGATCTAGAAATTGTTGTGAGGTTACTATAGTGAATTCTTAGTTCAAACATCATTTATACTCAGAATTTGTGAGAATCATTTGAGTGTTCTTGAGAGAAATATTCTGAGTTTGAGCAATAATACATCAAGTTTATTTCCAATCATTTTTCTTCATTTCCATCATTTTGAATAAGTATCTCTTCCTTTATCTTTATATATATATATTATATATATATATATATATCTTATTCTTTCATTATTGTTATTAAGATTACAAATGGCTTGTGAGTAATCCCCCTTATTCTTGGGGGTGGAAACTCATTCACATGTCTTCATCACTTTAATTCATGCTCTTCTTTTCTTCTCTTCATATTAAAACAATTTATTCATATCGTAACTAAAACGCCTACGACCATGATGACGTCCATGATTCGTATGAACTCTAGTTAGTCAAGAGAAGTACCTAGTGGAGAATCTTGACTAGCGGATTCATATGAAGTAAAATGAGTTTCTATTAATCACGAGAGTGGATTAATGGCCTAGGGATGGTCCTTGAGTGGAAAGTACGTGAAATTTTCATAAACATTAATGGGTTCTTACTAATTATGGGCCATCGAGAGATAGGGCATAATTAGTATGAGAATACAAATAGTACTTGCTTGATCGTGAGAAGTAGTATAGGCCTAATGTACCATCGAGAGATAGGGCATAATTAGTATGACAATATTCACACACACGGTTGATCAGAAATATCACTTGATGAACTACTTTTTACTTTTTCATGTTCTTTTACAAAACATGTTTAATTATTTTCATTCAATAAGGTAGAAGTGATTTTATCTAGAGAGTCTTGAAACCCATTACCTGCTTTGAGTGACTTACTCAAGTCGAGTATTTCATCCAATTTTGAGAATGCCGTGTTGAACTTTTTGAAGGTGGTCTCGGCTAGCTTCAACTTGGATTTGACTTTGACAAGTTCAACATCCAACTTTGTGAATTGCACCGCCAACCGAGTCAAAGAGTCTTTTAGCTCATGATTTTTCTTGGCTACGATTGCTACCATCTTGTTCTCTTTCTTCAATTCTTTGAACAACGCCTTGTAGAGATCTTTTAACCCATCAATGAGCACATCCTTGCTTAAATCCTCCTCATATGGACTTCCTGCATCAACATTAATTGAACCATGAAAGCAAAAATCATCAGAAAATTTAGAAGGATTATACCTGCTGGGTTTTGGGCTTGGTGTTATCGCACTCTGGGTAACACCATTGGCAACACTTTCTGAATCTGACTTTAAGTGCTCTAAAGCCATGGTCAACATGGCTGATTGATCACGTACTTCAATGTTTTCTAGCTCTCTTTCCTGACTATTCCTAAGGGAAGTATTGGGTATGCTTATCACTTAACCCTCCTACATTTGTTAGAATTGATTGATACCATCACCTATGAGTATTTTTATGGACTTTAGGACCTCATGTAAAGAAGTTTATAACTTCAATTTTTAGCCAAGTCCTTTTTATAGTATAGGCTCAGATGATAGGACTTGAAGCTTTGAAGGATCGAAGATTTCCTAAGCAAGATTTATTTCACTGCGCAGGATGTCCTCTGCGCAGGTCGCCACTGCGCATAGATATCTTGCGCAGACCTTGACCCTGCTCAGTTTTCAAGATCTTGTTCCCTAAACTCTGAAGAGATCTTTTAGTAACCAAGCATGGTGCGCATGTTTCCCATGCGCAGCATCCATGAGCGCCGGCAATGCGCATGCCTTTGTGCGCGAACACAACCTTGGTCAAATTCCTCATCTCCTGATCTCACATTCTAGAAGTTTGGAAAGCGACAAGACAAGCTACGCTTTTTGGATTGAGTCAAAATGCTGAGGTGTGCACAAACGACAAAATAAGCACACTCAGCAAAACCATTGGTGGAGACATGCTTCAAATAAATATCTCAAGTGAAGACAACTGTTAACCTTCTAGAAGAAGCTTTTGAATTTGGTCTTCATGCTCAGTCTCCAACGGCTCTAAAAACACCTGCACACCAATCATATTGTGCCAGGTCATCATCTTTGATCAGAGCCCCAACGGCTATAAAGGACAGCTGCGCGTCAATCACTTTGTGCCAGCTCATTGTCCTTGCTCAGAGCTCCAACGGCTATATTCAAGCTCTCAGCTATAAATAGCCTGCTCATCTTCATTTCCAAGATGCCCTCAGATAAGCCCCTCTTGTTGGCCACTATGCTTAAAGAGCTCGAGTTTCATGCTTTATTGTGAAACCTTGAAGATCTGAAGACTGCTGCTCAGTATTTCCAGATTCTTTAGAACAGCCTTCAAGATCTTCAAATTCCTGCTCATATCACAAAGCCCTATATCACCAGAATTCTCGGTGCTCTTCATCTTTCATATTCATAGAGCCCAGAATTTCTGTCACACACACACCTCTTGAAGCCTTGATCATTTTGATCTAACTTCTTGAGATACACCAGTTTAGTCTAGGATTTGTTCTTCATAGATTATAGATCTTTGAGATAGTTTGTGTTTCATTGTTGTACCTTGTAACTCTCTCATATAATAAGATCTCCATTAGAAAATCCAAGACTAACCATCTTGGTAGAGGACGTAGATCTTTCATTGATCGAACCTCTCCAAATAGCTTGTTCTTTAATCTCGCTATTTACTTCCTGCTTAATCATTTCTGAATTATTACTTTGTTTGATCTTTCAGATTGCTATACTTTGCTGCTGTACTTGTTTTTGCTTATTGCCTTAGAACCTTTTATCCAACTCTTTAAGCCAAAACTTAGCGCGTGCGTTTTCATCTCTGCGCAGCTTTTTACTGCGCAGGTGCTGCTTAAACTTCCGCTGTGCATTTCACACTCTCACTGCGCGCTATACTTAGCTTATTTGAGAACTGTGCGCATTAGCCATTGATTTGCAAAAGGGTTTGAAAAGAATTTTAAAAACGCTATTCACCCCCCCCCCCTCTAGCATTTTTCATACCCTTGTTGCCCCTTTGGGACCAACAAGTGGTATCAGAGCGAACACCTTCATAAAACATGTTTTTTTGTTTTTCAAGCTTAACAGCTTGGGTGCCGATTCAATATGGCTTCAAAATCTTGGGCAATGGATAACTTTTCACATATTCCTGCGACTGCTCAAACCTCAGATCAAATTCAGAAAGTTCTCCAAACCTGGTGGATCCTCAAGCAAACCTCCTGCTAAATTCTCTCGTGGCACAGACTCAAAAATTGATGAAGAGTTAGTTTGCTACAACTGCAAAAAGCCCGGTCATTTTGCTTCAAAATGTCCCACTCCAAAATTTGAGTACGAGGAAAATCAACCCTGCGCACATAGCATCTAAACAATGCGGAATGACTGCTGAAGAGAACTGCGCAGAAAAGGATCTAAGGACTTGGAGACTAACTGAAGACAACGATGCTGACTCTGAGGATGGACTGCTCTGCTTAGTGGCAAATGCTGACAACGATTCAGATGTTTCTGAAATGAAACCTAAGCATGTGCCAAGGACAATCAAATAAAGGTCCCTTCACTCTAAGTGGAAATGGGACACCTTCACCAAGCAGACAGAATGGCAAGTACCTATTTGCCAGAGCTAACCTGACAATGCTGCGTCATCACCAACTCTGCAGCCGCGCAAGGAATTTCTTAAAGTGCCTGCTGATCTTAAATGATAACTCTGCTGTAGAGCACAAGTCAATGTTTCAACAAGCATGAAAGATCTACTTCACTGCGCACTCTCAAGCTCAGTTGGTATCAACAGTGGATTCTAGACACTACTGGAGATGTCAACACTCTCAAAGATGTGCATGAAGGAAGAGATCGCTCAGTAATATATGGTGACAACAACAAAGGGCACATAATTGGATTTGGACTAATCATAAAAGATAGTCTCAAGCAACCTGCTTTCCATATCACAATTATGCGATAAAGGTCTGGAATGCCATATCACTTCAACGCACTGTTATATCAAGAATGGTGTTTCTGGACTAACTTTGCTCACAAGGACTCGTAAGACCGATTTCTAATCTATTGATCTTACCACTATAATTTCTATTACTAATCCATGTTTTGTAGCAAAGAACATAAGTGCAGCTAGCAATGGTATGAGCACCATGCCAGCTTAGTAAGCAGCCTAAGCAGTCTTCCTCCAGCAAGATTGTTCCAATGTCAAAACACTTACAACCTCTTTCACCTCATATGTTTAGATCGCTCTCTACCGCAAATGTCACGACCCGAAATATAGGCTCTATTTTATTAGTAATAAATAATTATTATTTATTTATTTGCTTAATTATTTATTTAAATTATTATTTATTTAAATAATTATGTGTGCAATTTATGTGTTATAATATTTATGCCTAGCATTTTATTCGAGTCATTTGTGCTAGTGTAGTGTTGTTGGGTCTTAATTGTTAGTTGGGAGTGTAGCATTTGTGTGTAGTGTGAGAGAGGGGGCCTAAGTGTAAATGTTTGAATTATTTCCCCCTACTCCCCTCACCTCCCTCACCTTCTCCCTCACTCTCTCCATTCTTCTCCCAGCAACTTCTCTCTCTCTCTTGGGTATTGGTAAGTTTTTCTTCTTCTTTCCTTCTCTCTTCATTTTCTTCTTCTTCTCATCATCATCTCTCATTTCTTGAAACTTGAACATTGTTTAGATCGTCGATAGGATCGCGTAGAATCAAAAAGATTTGAAATCCATCAACTTTGAGAAAATTCAAGTAAGTTACTTTTCCCCCATTTTGATGCTAAATTGTTCATATTATGTTTATATGATGTTTGATGTGTTATATTTGAAGTTTGGTTGAGTTTAGAATTTATTGTGAATTTATTTGAGTTTTGGGTAAAAATGGTGAAATCTTGAATGTGGGGATTTGGTGTTGGTTTGGGTGATTAAAGGGTGTTGTTAAGGTCCCCTTTTGGGATAAATGATGTTTGGGTACCTTAGAAATCTTGTTGGGAGTGTTGATTTTGAGTGTTTATGGATTTGGTATGAAATGGTTAGGCATTTTCATGAAACCCAGCTGGGAATTCTTCCCAGCCCGTAGACCAGGCGCCCTCCTGCCTTGACCCAGGCGCCCGCCTACATGACCTTTTCTAATGGCCAGACCTTCTGGTCATTCAAGCGCCCGCCTGCCCCATTCCAGGCGCCCGCCCGCCCCTGTTCCAGGAATTTTTCCCTTTTGCTTGGTTTAAGACTTAAGGCTTAACTAGTTTAGGTTTAATCCTTCTAATTAACTTAAGATAACATCGTGGAACACGTAATTGATTAGACTTGATTCTTTTGTGAATAAATACGATATGGAATTTGATTAAGTACCATTTTGGGAATGTGGTTCATCTTTGATGTGCGGTTTATATTGGTTTACCTTTGTGGTGATTTATTTGGATTGGTTCCCTACTTTGGAACCCTAAGTTGTTTATTTAAGATAGTATTTATTACTTAGCATTTATTTGAAAGTCCAGCTGGTATTTTGTGTGTGTTCGGGCGATGCAAAACATTATGATGGCACGGCCAAGTCCATTGTGATGTTGACCATTGTTTTGCCCCATTATTACCCTCCTCCAGATTGGCCTTGGATGTGAGAAGAGCTAGCTCCTTTGTGTGCATATTAGCTTCTTGGAGCATGACTTTGTGGCATGTCTCCCGTCCCTTGTGACACTTCTTTGGTTATTGGTTCCGGTACCGGGGTTTTCTCTTCGGCTTTCATGCTATTATGAAGATGATGATTTGTTGATTATTGAAGCTGCGCAGCGATCCTTTATTTGGATGTTCCGGTTTGGAAAACCTTGGCTATATCCTTTATTATGTGTTTATTTCCGCTGCTATCTGTTATGTGATAAATGCTATGTGATATGTGATAATTATTATTGCTTATTGTCTATTGCATCACAGCATGTCATGTAGTTGCATTAGTAACTTATTGAGATTTATCTCACCCCCTTTTCTTTTATCTTTGTTTTTCCTTAACCCCCCCAGGTGCTAAGGATTAGTCTCGCTGATCACGAGAAAGAGGACGTCGAGTGTGGATCCATTCTTTTGGGAAAGGTTGTTATAGGTTGGTTTACATTATGTAAATGTGTAACCTTTATGGGGTAGTTGTACCAAACAATGACGTCGTTAAGAATTGTATATTTATATTTTGTTGGGCATAAACTGGTGGAAGTTTATGATAGTTGTATTTGGTTTTTATTAAACGTGGTTTTGTAAAACTTTGGATCATTACCTTTTGGTATCAAATGGAAATTTTAACCTTGGTATTTCATAGTTTTGGTTTTAGAGTCGACGTCCAGCTCGCGGTCTCGGGCCCGCGGGGTCCGGGGTCGCGACAGTTGGTATCAGAGCTATGGCATTAGCTCTAAGTATAAGTCTAGGTGGATTAGTATGACCTAGGTGGGTAGTAGTGTGCGGAGTGATTAACGGTTGATGTCTTATGCAGGTAATTACTCGCAATGTCTGGAAGAAGAAACAGAGGAGGTACTAGTGGGGCACAGAATCAGAATGATACAAGGGAAGAAGCTCGTGCCATGTTTCAAGGCATGTTTGAGGCGGCCATGAAGGCCATACATGATCAAGGTCCGAGGGTAGAACAAGCGCCACCCCGTTATGGATTGGAGCAATTTCTGAAGTTGAAACCGGTTGAATTCGATGGGGAGCCCGATGTTCGAAAAGCTGAGTTATGGATTGAGTCTATGGAGAAGATTTATAATGTATTTGGGCGTTCCGATGAGGACAAGGTCCGGTTCGCGGCTTACAAGCTTGTGGGAGCCGCCGAGCATTGGTGGAAAGGTATTAAAGCTACTTGGGATGATACTCACACGGTGTATGCGTGGGAGTTGTTTGTGCGCAAATTCAAGGAGCATTTCATTCCGGTTGTTGATCAAAACCGAAAGGAGATCGAGCTACTCAACTTGGAGCAAGGTGTGTTGTCTATAGCACAATACTCAGCTAAGTTCATAGAGTTAGCCCGGTATTGCGACTATTTGGTGAGGACCGAGGAACAAAAGGCTATGAGATTCATTCGGGGATTGAAGACCTCCATCCGTACTCAACTGATTGCTCAACGGATTGTGACTTTTCAAGATGCGGTGGACCGAGCCTACTTAATAGAGCAAGATATTGGGGAGCATAAAAGGAAGACCGAGGTAGCTAACCCGAGCAAGCCGGGAGGGCAAAGCAAGCCACAACACCATTCCGATAACCGAGGTAACTTTGGGGGACAATCTCAGTTCCGAGGGCAATCGATCCCAAGGAACCCGGGTACCACTTCCGGGAACCAAGGGAGCCAAATTAGGAGGCTTTGTTCGTATTGTCAAAGGAAGGTCATTCTGAAGACCGTTGTTGGAAGAAGCAAGGAAGGTGCACCAATTGTGGTCAAATGGGTCACTTTGTAAAAGATTGCCCGAGAGGTAGAGGACAAGCATCCGGGTTTGGAGTTGGTACTAATCAGGGTCAAAAGAGGGATGCTAGGGGAAAGCCCAAGGTCCAAGGGAAAGTGTTTGCGATGAATCAACAACAAGCTACCGATGATCCATCCGTTATTGGAGGTATTGTTTCTGTGTCTAATGTGAGCGCACGAGCGTTAGTAGATCCAGGATCATCTCATTCATACATTTCTGTGCAATTTGCTTCCATGTTAAATTCTACATTTGAGTCTTTACCGTACGTGCTAGAGGTGTCGACCCCTATAGGAGAATGCTTGATTTCTGATCGAGTCTTTCGTGCTTGTGACGTGGTTATTTGTGGTCGTGTCCTTTGTGCGGATTTGGTGGTTCTTCCTATCCAAGACTTTGATGTCATATTGGGTATGGATTGGTTGAGCAAGTTTCATGCGTCCGTTGATTGCCGTAAGAAAACTGTTACTTTTTCTATTCCCGATGTGCCTAAATTTGTGTTTGAGGCTAGTCCTCTGAGTAAAAGGGTTCGCTTAATTTCTTTTATAAAAGCGAGAAAATTATTGCATAGTGGTTGTGAGGGGTATTTGGCTAGTGTTCTTGATACTAGGAAGGAATCCCCTAGTTTTGATAGTGTTCGGGTAGTTCGGGAATTTCCCGATGTTTTCTCTACCGAGTATGATATGCCTCCCGATCGTGAGATTGAATTTTGTATAGACCTTTTGCCGGGTACGGCTCCAATTTCGAAAGCACCTTATAGGTTAGCTCCCGCAGAGTTGAAGGAATTAAAGGTTCAGTTGCAAGAGTTGCTGGATCGAGGGTTTATCCGCCCTAGTGTTTCCCCGTGGGGAGCACCGGTTTTGTTCGTGCGGAAGAAAGATGGTTCGTTGAGATTGTGTATAGATTACCGGAAGTTGAATCAGGTTACGGTGAAGAATAAATACCCTCTACCCCATATCGATGATTTATTTGATCAGCTTCAAGGGTCCGTGGTTTTCTCTAAGCTTGATTTGAGGAGTGGGTACCATCAGTTGAAGGTTCGATCGGAGGATATTCCGAAGACTGCTTTTCGCACTCGTTACGGTCATTATGAGTTCTTGGTTATGCCGTTTGGGTTGACTAACGCGCCGGCCGTATTTATGGATTTGATGAACCGAATTTTCCATCCCTATCTTGATTCGTTCGTAGTGCTTTTCATCGACGACATTCTTGTTTATTCTAAATCTCGAGAGGAGCATGATCAACACTTGAGGACAGTTTTATCCGTTCTTGCGAGGGAGAAATTATTTGCGAAGTTCAGTAAATGCGAATTTTGGCTCGAGAAGGTGTCATTTCTGGGTCATATGATTTCGAAAGACGGGATTTCAGTGGATCCTTCAAAGATAGAGGCTATAGTGGATTGGAAGAGACCCGAATCAGTGACAGAGATTAGAAGCTTTCTTGGTTTAGCCCGGTATTACCGAAGGTTTATTGAAGGGATTTCGAGGATTGCTACTCCGATGACTCGGTTGACCCGGAAGAATGTTCCGTTTGTGTGGACCGAGAAATGTGACAAGAGTTTCGAGGAATTGAAGAAGAGGTTGACTACCGCACCGATCTTGACTTTGCCTAATGGGAGCGATGGCCTAGTGATTTACAGTGATGCTTCGAAAGAGGGTTTGGGTTGTGTGTTGATGCAGAATGGGAAAGTAATTGCGTATGCTTCGAGGAAGTTGACCCCTAGTGAACAGAATTACCCGACTCATGATATGGAGTTAGCGGCTATTGTATTTGCGTTGCACAAATGGAAGCACTATCTTTATGGAGAGAAGTTTGAGATTTTTACCGATCACAAGAATTTGAAGTACCTTTTCTCCCAGAAAGAGTTGAATAATAGGCAGCGCCGATGGATGGAATTGTTGAAGGATAACGATTGTACGATTTCTTATCACCCGGGGAAGGCGAATGTGGTAGCCGATGCGATTAGTAGAAAGTCTTATGTGGCTTCGATGATGGTTTGTGAATGGAAAATGCTTGAGAATGTTCGAGATTGGTCTCCTCGTGAATCGAGACATGGGGCTATTTTTGCGAATATTAGGGTATCTCCGACCCTAATTCAGAGGATAAAGGAAGCTCAGAAAGTAGATCCTGAGTTGGTGAAGATAATGGGTAAATTGAAGGAAAAGAACTTCGAGGATTTTTCATTGAGTTCGAGTGGAGTTTTGACATTCCGTGGTCGTTTGTGTGTTCCGGATGTTGATGGAATTAAACAGAGAGTTCTTGATGAGGGTCACAAATCGAGGTATACTATTCATCCGGGTAGTACAAAGATGTATCAGGATTTGAAGCAACAATTTTGGTGGATTAATATGAAAAGGGAAATAGCCGAGTATGTATCGAGGTGTTTAACTTGTCAGCAGGTCAAAGCCGAGCATCAGAGACCCGCGGGATTACTTCAGCCGTTAGAGGTTCCCGAATGGAAATGGGAGCATGTGACTATGGATTTCGTTACGGGACTACCTCGTACCCGTAGGAAGTATGACAGTGTTTGGGTAATAGTGGATAGATTGACCAAGAGTGCCCATTTCTTGCCTATTGACATCAGATGTTCGATGGAGAAGCTTGCGACCCTTTACATTGATGAGATTGTTAGATTGCATGGGGTTCCGGTTAGCATTGTGTCAGATCGAGACCCGAGGTTTACTTCTAGATTCTAGAAGGCGTTTCAGGAAGCTTTGGGTACAGATTTGCGATTCAGTACAGCTTTTCATCCTCAGACCGACGGTCAATCCGAGAGGACTATTCAGATTTTGGAGGATATGTTGCGAGCTTGTTCGATAGACTTTTCTGGTTCTTGGGATTCGCACCTACCGTTAGTGGAGTTCTCTTACAACAACAGTTATCAGGCTAGTATCGAGATGGCACCGTATGAGGCCTTGTATGGAAGAAAGTGTAGATCGCCTATTTGTTGGGATGAGTTTGGTGAAGCGAAAGTTTTGGGTATTGATTTGCTTCGGGATTCAGTTGAAAAGGTTAGAGTTATCCGGATAGATTGAAGACAGCCCAGAGTCGACATAAGAGCTACGCAGATAACCGAAGGCGAGATCTTAGTTTTCAGACCGGTGATTTGGTATTCTTGAAAGTATCTCCGAAGGTGGGTATTCGTAGGTTTGGGAAGAAAGGCAAATTGGCTCCGAGGTTTATTGGTCCGTTTGAGATTTTGGGAAAGGTTGGACTTCTAGCGTATCGTCTTGTGTTACCGCCATCCTTAGACCAGTTGCATAACGTCTTTCACGTTTCTATGCTTCGGAAGTATGTTCATGATCCATCTCACGTGTTACCGAGGATACCGGAGGATATTGAGCCCGATATGACTTATGAGGAACGACCGGTTCGGATCTTAGATTCCAAAGTCCAAGAGTTGAGAAACAAGAGCATCGCGTTGGTCCGAGTTCTTTGGAGGAATCATAATGTCGAGGAGTCGACGTGGGAGCTCCGAGTTGAGATCGAGAGGAAATTTCCGTGGCTTTTTGTTTAAGGTGAGTCTCTTTAAAATTCGGGTCGAATTTTCTTTAAGGGGGAGTGAATGTCACGACCCGAAATATAGGCTCTATTTTATTAGTAATAAATAATTATTATTTATTTATTTGCTTAATTATTTATTTAAATTATTATTTATTTAAATAATTATGTGTGCAATTTATGTGTTATAATATTTATGCCTAGCATTTTATTCGAGTCATTTGTGCTAGTGTAGTGTTGTTGGGTCTTAATTGTTAGTTGGGAGTGTAGCATTTGTGTGTAGTGTGAGAGAGGGGGCCTAAGTGTAAATGTTTGAATTATTTCCCCCTACTCCCCTCACCTCCCTCACCTTCTCCCTCACTCTCTCCATTCTTCTCCCAGCAACTTCTCTCTCTCTCTTGGGTATTGGTAAGTTTTTCTTCTTCTTTCCTTCTCTCTTCATTTTCTTCTTCTTCTCATCATCATCTCTCATTTCTTGAAACTTGAACATTGTTTAGATCGTCGATAGGATCGCGTAGAATCAAAAAGATTTGAAATCCATCAACTTTGAGAAAATTCAAGTAAGTTACTTTTCCCCCATTTTGATGCTAAATTGTTCATATTATGTTTATATGATGTTTGATGTGTTATATTTGAAGTTTGGTTGAGTTTAGAATTTATTGTGAATTTATTTGAGTTTTGGGTAAAAATGGTGAAATCTTGAATGTGGGGATTTGGTGTTGGTTTGGGTGATTAAAGGGTGTTGTTAAGGTCCCCTTTTGGGTTAAATGATGTTTGGGTACCTTAGAAATCTTGTTGGGAGTGTTGATTTTGAGTGTTTATGGATTTGGTATGAAATGGTTAGGCATTTTCATGAAACCCAGCTGGGAATTCTTCCCAGCCCGTAGACCAGGCGCCCGCCAGCCTTGACCCAGGCGCCCGCCTACATGACCTTTTCTAATGGCCAGACCTTCTGGTCATTCAAGCGCCCGCCTGCCCCATTCCAGGCGCCCGCCCGCCCCTGTTCCAGGAATTTTGCCCTTTTGCTTGGTTTAAGACTTAAGGCTTAACTAGTTTAGGTTTAATCCTTCTAATTAACTTAAGATAACATCGTGGAACACGTAATTGATTAGACTTGATTCTTTTGTGAATAAATACGATATGGAATTTGATTAAGTACCATTTTGGGAATGTGGTTCATCTTTGATGTGCGGTTTATATTGGTTTACCTTTGTGGTGATTTATTTGGATTGGTTCCCTACTTTGGAACCCTAAGTTGTTTATTTAAGCTAGTATTTATTACTTAGCACTTATTTGAAAGTCCAGCTGGTATTTTGTGTGTGTTCGGGCGATGCGAAACATTATGATGGCACGGCCAAGTCCATTGTGATGTTGACCATTGTTTTGCCCCATTATTACCCTCCTCCAGATTGGCCTTGGATGTGAGAAGAGCTAGCTCCTTTGTGTGCATATTAGCTTCTTGGAGCATGACTTTGTGGCATGTCTCCCGTCCCTAGTGACACTTCTTTGGTTATTGGTTCCGGTACCGGGGTTTTCTCTTCGGCTTTCATGCTATTATGAAGATGATGATTTGTTGATTATTGAAGCTGCGCAGCGATCCTTTATTTGGATGTTCCGGTTTGGAAAACCTTGGCTATATCCTTTATTATGTGCTTATTTCCGCTGCTATCTGTTATGTGATAAATGCTATGTGATATGTGATAATTATTATTGCTTATTGTATATTGCATCACAGCATTTCATGTAGTTGCATTAGTAACTTATTGAGATTTATCTCACCCCCTTTTCTTTTATCTTTGTTTTTCCTTAACCCCCCCCCCCTCAGGTGCTAAGGATTAGTCTCGCTGATCACGAGAAAGAGGACGTCGAGTGTGGATCCATTCTTTTGGGGAAGGTTGTTATAGGTTGGTTTACATTATGTAAATGTGTAACCTTTTTGGGGTAGTTGTACCAAACAATGACGTCGTTAAGAATTGTATATTTATATTTTGTTGGGCATAAACTGGTGGAAGTTTATGATAGTTGTATTTGGTTTTTATTAAACGTGGTTTTGTAAAACTTTGGATCATTACCTTTTGGTATCAAATGGAAATTTTAACCTTGGTATTTCATAGTTTTGGTTTTAGAGTCGACGTCCAGCTCGCGGTCTCGGGCCCGCGGGGTCCGGGGTCGCGACAACAAAGCATTGGACCAACCTGTGGTATCTCAATGATAACATGGCTGCTCCTTCGAAATTTCCAAACACAAAAGATATCGATAGAGTTTGATACTTCAACGGAACAGAATTTATGAACAACGATGTCACTCAATATTGTGAGAACCAACAAGAACCAACAAATGGTATTCTTCACAATTTCTCTGCTGCTGGAGTTCCGCAACAAAATGGCGTTGTGGAAAGAATCGCTCATTGATTGAGGATGGATAGACAATGATAATAGAAGCAGTACTTCTAATGTATTTCTGGAAAGAAGTTGCCAACGGTGCATGTTTTACTCAGAATAAAGATCCCTCATCAACAAAGCCTACATCAATACTCCATACGATCTATGGAGAGAGAGAAAGCACCCAACATTGCTTTCTTCAATCTCTTTGGCTGCAAACGCTATAGAGGTAAATTCGACGCCAAAGCAGATGAAGGTATTCTCATTGGGTATGCCAATCATTCTATAAGATTTTTCATGATCATAATAAGATAAATCTCTAGTTATTATAGTATCTGCACATGTTACTTTTGATGAGCATTCTCTCCTTGAGCCACATTTGGCTCCAAATGATTCTGATGATTCTGCTGAGAATGTTGAGACAGGTACGCAGCCTCAAACTGCACCTGCGCAGAATGTAGAGCAAGCAGATTCAGAATCAGTCCATCTCATGCGCATACACCAGATGCTGCGCTAGAAGTCACAACTCCTGATGCGCAAACACCTCCTCCTGCGCATGATGTTTCTCCACTTCAGCAAATTACCTTTGATGATCGTGATGCTGAAGCAAATGAAATACCCATTAATCTTCGTATTCCTATCATCTCAATGTAGGGGTTCGCACATCGAGAGCATCAAACTTTGCGGTGTAGCATTCGTTTATCTCTCTTGTCGGATCAAAGAAGATTAATAGAGTGATCCATGTTTTAAGCTGGATCGATGCTATGCAAGAAGTGCAAGAAAAGCTTAGCGCTTAAATGGGTGTTCGGAAACAAGATGGATGAGAATGGAAGCATCACAGAATCAAAGCAAGAAAGCTTTGTATGGACTTAAGCAAGCTCCAAGAGCATGGTACGATACGCTATCAAAATTCCTACTAGAGAAAGGCTTCAAGCACGGTAAAATCGATACAACTCTTTTTATTGCTAAGTATAATGATCATTCTTTACTTGTTCAAATTTATGTCGATGATATTATATTTGGTTCTACTAATGAGTTACTTTGTAAGCGCTTTGAGAAGCTCATGAAAAGCAAGTTTGAGATGAGCATGATGGAAGAACTCACATTCTTCCTCGGGCTTCAAATCAAGCAATTGAATGATGGCATCTTCATAAATCAAGCCAAGTACACAAGAGACCTAATCAAAAAATTTGGACTTGAGAATGCTAAAGCATACGACACTCCAATGGCCACCAGCATCAAAACTTAACAGACTTAAAAGGTAAGTTGATCAGACTGTATCAAGGTATGATTGACTCTCCTTTATCTTCTGCTAGTTGGCCAAGATATTATGTTGACTGGATCTGTGCGCACTTTCAGGCTAATTCTTCTAAAGCGCACATAACTGCTTTAAAATGTATTAGATATATTTTTTTGGCTCTGTTAACCTTGGACTTTGGTACACCAAAGATTCGAACTTCAAACTTGTAGGTTATTCAGATGCGGACTATGCAGCGTGCACCATTGACAGGAAGAGCACAAGTGGAACACGTCATTTCCTTAGAAATCAACTTGTAACATGGGCGAGCTGGAAACAAGCTGTTGTGTCCATCTCCACTACTGAAGCAGAATATATTGCTGCTGGATGCTGCTACTGCCAAATCTTATGGATGAAGCAACAATCTGTGGACTATGGGATTCATGAAAAGAATTGTCAAAATTCTCTGCGATAATGTCCACCATTGCAGTTTTCAATCCTGCCAAGCACTAATACCAAGCTCATCAACTTCTAATATCATCTCCTCAAGAATTAACAAGTTGTCTCTTGAAAGGAGAAATGGGTATGCTTAATTTCAGCTAACTTGTCCATATAATTTATACTAATATATTTGCTTGATAAGTGTGCAAAATAGGTTAAGTTTCATGCGCCCTGTGCAACACCTGCGCAACAAAAGTCTGCACATGAATCAACAGTTCTGAGATTTATAGAATCTCTGCGCTATCAATGCGCTGCGCATGACTATCCATGCGCAAATCATCGCGGATCGCAGGTAAGTGTTCTATTAATTAGATTTTGCACATAGGTCCTTGACTTAAAAGTCAACGCCGAGTCACAAGGGTACTTGTGTAAATTCAAATTTTCCCGCGTCTTTTTTTTTCTTTAATTTTGAGAAATTACCTTTTTACCCCTGCGCATGTCCCATTGTCATTTAATGCAAACTGCGATTAATGACAGCGCTCGCGAATGTCTGCTCACCATTTAATGAGGAAGGTGATGTGACAGCCGTCAGCCTCTCTTCGCTGACTCACGCGCGCGCAATGTCTGCGCACGCGCGTCCCCCTTTCGGCCACATCACCCTGCTAACGTGCGCTCGTCCTTTCACTGACTCAGCATTTATGAGAAAGTGGACTTGACAGTCACACTCACACGCGCGCATAGGCCTGTGCACGCGCGTTCCCTTCAGTGACACGTGGTATTGCTACCCTGCGCCACTGCACTTTTGCTCATAAATTTCCCGCTATCATGCGCCTAACCTCTTCTTCCTACTTAAACCGTTTCTCTCTCTACTTCTCTACTTCTCTATTTCTCTCTCTCTCTCTCTCTCTAACCTCTGTTCTAAACCTTCATTTTTTTTCATCTCCTGTTCTTAATCTTCAACCTCAAATTTTCCTCTCTCAAACCTTTTTAATGGCGCCTAAGAAAACCAAAACTCAACCTGAAATCATCATCTCCGAATCTTCTTCTCACTCCATTCTTGGGAACTCTCAGAACGAAGAAGAAGTAGAACAACAATCAAGGCATCCCACCGTCAATGACATGGTATGTTTCACTATAACTTCTTACTTTTCGCCATTGTTGTTCTTGGAGGTCTCAATACTCCCTTTTTCGATTTCTCTCTTGTTTGTTAATCTTTTTTTGAAATCGATCGTTGTGTTGTGTCCGTATTTGCCTGATCTATTCTTTCATGTAGTTTATTTCATGATCAATGGTCGTTACATGTGTTTTTCGTCAATTTCTGAACTCCGTAACCTCCATGGCAGACGAATCGTTTTTTCTGAATTTCTGGGTTTGTTTTAATGTTGTTGACTATACTTTTTACATGGATGACTTCGTCCTGTCCATGCCGTCATTTCGATATATTTTTGTTGAATTTTGTCAACTTTTGTTTTTCGGTGTTCTTGGGTGTTCTTCATATTCTTAAATATTCTTTCTTATTTTTTTTAAATATTTTATTTGGTCAATTGATTTATCCCTAAGTATTTGTTTTCTGCGCATTTAGTTTTCTGCACACTCTTCTTTACAAGTATTTATTTTCTCTGCGTATGATTCCTTCCTGCATATGCATTCTTTTTATGCACATCAATTTCATTTTCTCTGCGCATATATACTTTGCTTTTCATGGAACTTGTGTGCCAAGGTATATCTGCATCATTTGCAAATGCATACAGCTCCATGTGCAATAGGTTGTCTAATTCTATCTATTGTTTTTCGCAGGGACATGTTTACTTCATACCGGGTTGGGAACTTATTCAGGCAGATCTTTCTTTAGATGCAATTGGTCATCGTCTGCTTCACCTTCTCAGCTCCTCTGGCATTCTTCCTTTATTCACTCTTGATCAATCCTTCATAGTGCCTGCGCTGGTTGATGAATTCTTCAAGACAGCAATAGTTGTTTCGGCACAACTTGAAGGCAAGCCAACAGAAATGATCATGGCCACTGTACAGCACAGCGATGTAATGGTTCATCCTAACCACATTCGCAGCCTCCTAAGCTTCAACGTTGATAGTTCTATCAACTATGATGAGGCTCACCAAAATACACTTGCTCAGAAGCTTATTGGCATTCCTTCTCTTAACAAGAAGTGGCCTATGTATAACAGAAAGGAATTTGGTGAGGTGATGTATCACCTGTACACCATCATTGGAGATTCTCTCAACTGCAAAAATGGGAATAATGGGCATTTCATCTCAAAGCAGTGGGAATACTGCGCAGCCATCTTCAACGAAGTTCAACTCGACTGGCCGCAGATTATCTTCAATGAGATTGTGAAGGGAATGAACAGCTATGACAAGAAGTTTAATGCAAGAAAGCCTAAATACCGAACTCACTGCAGACTGCTAACCAAACTCTTATTGACTTATGGCGAACTGGCCACCTATGTTGAAGAAAAGTCAATCAAGAAGCAGTCTTGCGACGCAAAGTACTACTCCAGAGTACATCTCCAGAATTTGCGCAGTGAGATAGGTAACGCCGACTACTATGAAATCTGGCTATCTGATTCTGCTCCCAATAAGGAACCTTGGATAGGCCCAATCCCTGTGGCCAAGTCCAAAAAGAGTGCAGGTAGATCTACACCTAATGCTGCGCAAGAAATCGCAGAAGATGCGTATAATCGCAAGGGGAAGGGCATTGCTATGCCCAGTGGCAAAAAGTTCAAGGACATTCCTTTGGTTCAATCCACCAAAGGGATTTCATTCAAAGAGGCATATCCTACCAGCAATCCAGCTTCTGCTCCCTCAAAGCCAACCACAATGAAGAGGAAGGCTAATTTTCGTAATGATTCAGATGATGCTACAGTTAAGGGGGAGCAAAGGCACGAAGCTTCTCAAGAAGCCGTCCCCAGTGCTTATATCGCACATTTCTCTTCTCGTCTAAAGCAGAAGGTGCGCAGCAGCGTAAAAGGATTGAAGAAGCGCCGCACCAGTTCCGCAGCCTCTGACAGCAGTGATCTTTCTCCAGTTCAACCTTTATCTTCAGTTCCAAAGACTCCTACCTCCTCTTCAGATGAGCTGCGCAAGATCGTGCAAGCCTTGCATTCTGTTCAAGTGAATCAAGTCGCTACGCAGCTGCAGCTGAATCAACTCCTTACTGCTCAAACTGCTTTACTGTACCGTTTAGATATGCAGCGTTTGGAGATTGATACCATTAAGGGGGAGAAAGCAACGGAGGAAGCAAAGGCTCGTGCAAGGGAAGCAACGGAGAATGCTAAGACGGAGGCAAAGGCAAGTTCATCTGAGCCTGCGTAAGAAAAGGCGCAAGAGCAAGTTCCTATAACCTTGGATCATCTTATCCTGGACTCCCTAAAAACCATCAGCGCCCAGCTCGAAAATATCAGCGCACAACTCAATAATGTGTGCACGTTTGAAGTGATTGATGGTGGACTCAGGGACATACTGAAAAGCCTCAAGAAAACCCTCCCAGATGGGTTACTTAAAGGATTTGATGATCTTCATGCTCAGATGGAGAAGATTGGACAAGGAAGCTCTGCACATGGAAGTGAGATTATTGAAGAAGTGCGTAAATGCATTACTAAATCCATGACAGATTTTTCTTCCGCGTTCAACGCACAGATGGACTACGCAATGCTAGATATTCAAGCCAGCGTCAACACTCTGCACCTTCATACCGACTCAAGACTGGAAGCTACACAAAGTGCCATCCAAGCGGACAGCCAAGCAAAGTTCAGAGAGTTGGTGGATGACAACGCCGATATGCGCAGAGAAATGAACACTTATGTTGGTAAAGCTGTTGAGTTTCAGGACAAATTTCAAAATTTAAAGGTGGAACTCATGAACAAGTTCAACAACCTTCAGAACGAGCTGCGCGAAGCCCTGCATCGGATCAACATAGACTAGATTTCCTTTTGTGAGTATTTTTCTATTTTTATTTTTTGGACTTTTTTGATTCTTGATGCGCATAGTATGTTTTATGCGCTTTTATTTTGTGCACTTTTGTTTTTGTGCGCACTCTTTTGTTTTTCCTCTTTAAAGCTTGTACTCTGTAACAGTCAATCCTTCCAAGTTTTAATGAGAAGAATGCATCATTATGCTTTCACAAAACCTAGTTCAATTCAAACCATTCGTTTGTGGAACATTGAATGCATTATTACTTAAACTCATGCGCATAATCTTTACTGCTCATGTTTTCTACGCATGATGTTTAAACATTCAGTTTAAACGCATACTTAAAACTACATCTCATATTATTTGTATGCTCTGAATGATATTTCTATCTTGTAAGTTTTAATCTTTTAGATAGATTAGAAATCTATAGCACTGGCTAGTGTGTGCATTGACTTGAGGCATGATTTACCATTCACATTTTATGGACATGTTATTATCAAGTACAATGAATTGCCTTTGCTATAGTAGGTAATGGCATCAATCATTTAGGGAGAGATTATTGGGTAAGCTTATCACTTAACCCTCCTACATTTGTTAGAATTGATTGATACCATCACCTATGAGTATTTTTATAGACTTTAGGACCTCATGTAAAGAAGTTTATAACTTCAATTTTTAGCCAAGTCCTTTTCATAGTATAGGCTCAGATGATAGGACTTGAAGCTTTGAAGGATCGAAGATTTCCTAAGCAGGATTCATTTCACTGCGCAGGATGTCCTCTGCGCAGGTCGCCACTGCGGATAGATATCTTGCGCAGACCTTGACCCTGCTCATTTTTCAAGATCTTGTTCCCTAAACTCTGAAGAGATATTTTAGTAACCAAGCATGGTGCGCATGTTTCCCATGCGCAGCATCCATGAGCGCCGGCAATGCGCATGCCTTTGTGCGCGGACACAACCTTGGTCAAATTCCTCATCTCCTGATCTCACATTCTAGAAGCTTGGAAAGCGACAAGACAAGCTACGCTTTTTGGATTGAGTCAAAATGCTGAGGTGTGCACAAACGACAAAATAAGCACACTCAGCAAAACCATTGGTGGAGACATGCTTCAAAGAAATATCTCAAATGAAGACAGCTGTCAACCTTCTAGAAGAAGCTTTTGAATTTGGTCTTCATGCTCAGTCTCCAACGGCTCTAAAAACACCTGCGCACCAATCATATTGTACCAGATCATCATCTTTGATCAGAGCCCCAACGGCTATAAAGGACAGCTGCGCGCCAATCATTTTGTGCCAGCTCATTGTCCTTGCTCAGAGCTCCAACGGCTATATTCAAGCTCTCAGCTATAAATAGCCTGCTCATCTTCATTTTCAAGAAGCCCTCAGATAAGCCCCTCTTGTTGGCCACTATGATTAAAGAGCTCGAGTTTCATGCTTCATTGTGAAACCTTGAAGATCTGAAGACTGTTGCTCAGTATTTCCAGATTCTTTAGAACAGCCTTCAAGATCTTCAAACCTTCAAACTCCTGCTCATATCACAAAGCCCTATATCACCAGAATTCTCGGTGCTCTTCATCTTTCATATTCATAGAGCCCAGAATTTCTGTCACACACACACCTCTTGAAGCCTTGATCATTTTGATCTAACTTCTGGAGATACACCGGTTTAGTCTAGGATTTGTTCTTCATAGATTATAGATCTTTGAGATAGTTTGTGTTTCATTGTTGTACCTTGTAACTCTCTAATATAATAAGATCTCCATTAGAAAATTTAAGACTAACCATCTTGGTAGAGGACGTAGATCTTTCATTGATCGAACCTCTCTAAATAGCTTGTTCTTTAATCTCGCTATTTACTTCCTGCTTAATCATTTCTGAATTATTACTTTGTTTGATCTTTCAGATTGCTATACTTTGCTGCTGTACTTGTTATTGCTTATTGCCTTAGAACCTTTTATCCAACTCTTTAAGCCAAAACTTAGCGCGTGCGTTTTCATCCCTGCGCAGCTTTTTACTGCGCAGGTGCTGCTTAAACTTCCGCTGTGCATTTCACACTCTCACTGCGCGCTATACTTAGCTTATTTGAGAACTGTGCGCATAAGCCATTGATTTGCAAAAGGGTTTGAAAAGAATTTTAAAAACGCTATTCACCCCCCCCCCTAGCATTTTTCATACCCTTGTTGCCCCTTTGGGACCAACAGGAAGTATGATTCGAGCAGAGAAGAATAAAAAGTCTCTCAAGATATGGATTAGCAAGATTCAAGACCATGACAACTGGACCAAACACCTATTATGTCAAGTGTCCAGCTCTGATGCCAATTGAAAATGTCAATGGCCTTGGTTTTATAAAGTGTTATCAAAGGTGTTGGCAGTCCAACGATAACAATTCAAACAACACTTACACACACGAGCAGAAAACAGTTTCTGAAAAGAGTTTGCAGCGGAATAAAAACACAAGAATTATTTTTCTCAAGATGTATAAAGTATATATCTCGAGAGGTGCCTCAAAAGGCGAGACCTTCACTAATAATATGAATTGAAAGTACAAGGCCGAGAGTTCCCTATCTCTATTACAATTTGAGCTCTATGGAACGACTAAGACTATACACGAGACCCTATCCTAGCCAAGACAAACTTATAATCAAAGATTACAAGAATGGAATAGGTTTGGGAAGACGGGGTTTATCGGAACCAAGGGGTGTATAGACTTTCTTGTGCAAGGATGTGTGTTGTAGTGTTGTACTTTCTGTTCTCCCATCCCTTGCTATTTATAGTCTTCAAGAGAATTGGGGAATACTTCAAAATGGCTGGAGAGATGTTAAAAATGTGGAGAAGGTGGATGGAGTGATGGACGAATTTTGTGAGCCAAAATCTCCAAAATCCCTTCTTTTTAGGAACCAATTCTTGATGCCCAAGTTCATGCTTCACTTGCTTGTACTCTTGAGTTGAATAGACCTTGTACTATCTTGATCAACACTCAGCCCTTTGAATGGGTCAATTCCCACATTTTTTACTTGCCCTTTATCTCCAAGTTATGCGTAAAATCCATCTGTAACACCCATCGAATTTCCTGTTAAATATTTGACATATTTGTTAAATACTTGAACTTGCATATTATGTGTTAGTTTTACTTGGGTTAAAGTTTTAACTGCTTTAGAATATTAAGGTGGTTAAATGTTTAGTTTTGACTTTCGGGTCATTTGTGAAAATTGGACTTTAGGGGTCTTTTTGTTAAAAGTGAAACTTGAGGGGCCTAAGTGTCATTTTTGAAACTTCCAAGTATATCAAGACTTGGGTTGCCTGGGAAAGTCATCTTCCCCAAATCTTTACGCTCACTTCCTCTGTTCTGAAAAGCTAGGGTTAAAAGTTTTCCCTATTCTCGACTCCTCGAGTTTAATTATCCCTCCGTTCTTGATTCCGATCCCGGATTAATATTCGTGGCGTTGAATAGAGCGTTCCAGGCCGAACAGAAATAAGTTTTGGTCAACTTGAATTTTGACTAGGTAAGTTATTAGCTCCCCCTTGCTTGTAATAACATGCATAAATGTTATTCTCGATACTTGTGAATGTTAATTTTGTGTTTGGGGTGATTTTTGTGGTACTTGTAAATTTGGGACAAAAGGAGTAAAATTCCCCTGTGTAAAATTATAAAGGGATTTGGAAAGATGAGTTTGAATGATGTTATGCCTTTTCTGGGAATGTTGAATTTGTTAGGAAATGTTACTCCTACGTTTGGAACGGAAAATATTTCAACCTGGGAAAGAATGAAAATTTCGCATTTTAGTACACTGTGCGACCGCACAAAAATGAGTGTGTGACCGCACATCTTTCTGAAGGATTCTTCAAAGAAATTGACATGCTTGTGTGCGGCCGCACAGTCCATTGTGGGCGACCGCACAGTTATCTGGAAAAACAAAGATTTTGTTTAAAGTTTGTATAAGTTGGAAGTAACCCTAGTTAAGGTATATAACCTTAATATAAGATGTCCTAGCAAGTGTTGTGATACTTTAGGGGCATAAAACTTGGTCTTAACCATGTATACTCATTGAATTAAAATGAGAACATAAGTATAAGAGTAGTATCTCTTCTTTATGTCTTGAAAGTGCTATGAACAAGCACTAATGTGTTATACTTGTTGTGAATCCAATGATTGTACACCTTAGAGGCATTAGCATAAGGTCTTAGACTTGAACATCCTAAGAATAGGATTGGGATTTGGTAAGAGTAAATGTATAACTCTTATACTTGTTTGAATGTCCAAAGATTGGAAGTTATAACTTGAAGTATAAGGCCTTAAAAGCTTGTACGTGATTTGAACATCCATAGAAATGGATTAAGACTTGAATATAAGATAATAAAATCTTGTACATGGCTTGACACCAATACATATGTATGGTAGTGAACTTGAAAGTGCTATGAACAAGCACTAACTTGTATGAAACATGTTCTTGTTGTGTATGTGCAAACATTGCATATAGTTGCTTGATAACAAGGTGACTTCTTGAGTACTTGAAGCATGTTCCTTGTTGAGCTAGTCCACTACATTTGGATTAGTTCTTCTCCCGTTGTTCAAGTAAATATCTACTTGTACTTTCTTGTGTGAGTCCAGCTGGGTCTCCTTGCTTGTTCGAAAATGTATAGGTTCACGCTTGTCGCGAGAGCTGGGGTTTAAGTGACAATCGGGTCCCTATGTATTTCCGCCCGACCCCTTACTACCGGCCATAGTAAGGGCATAGCTTCCTTAGTTGGAGCAATAAGCCTGACTTAAGTGAATGCTAAATTCCCATCCCGAACACCTCATGAATAATCATGAGTACTGATATTGAGAATGACACTGGTTACCGGGTCTTCTGATATATACTGAATAATCAGTTCCTGTTATTGATCGTGAAGTCAAAGTAATACAAGCTTCGACAACAATGGTATTCTTGGGAGGAATAAGGAAGGAAGCAATATCCTTATAACTTGCTTGTTTAGCCTTATGTGCTATTTGATGAGTGGATTATCCTCTCATATACTTGTTACTTGATGATACTTGATATATAATTACTTGAGTATCTACTTGAATTGCATGATAGCATGTCATGTAGTTGCATCTAATAGCTTACTGAGATTTATCTCACCCTTTATTTGCTTTCCCCCCCAGGAAAGGAAGGATAGTGCGCAGTGAGGTTCGACATAGTTGGGAGTTTGCTTCGCAGGTCGTGATTATTTTGGGGCTTGTGTCCTTTTACACTTGGTGAGGACGATGTATTATGGGTTTTGTAACTCCTTATTTTGGGGTAGACAGTTTTTGTTGTCACTAGACATCTTGTATAGTACTCTTAATGCCAGCTTATGTGCTAGGCATGTTTCCGCTGTGTATGTATTAAGTTTGGTTTTGAATTTTCTTGTCTAGAACTCGTGTTGTGAGCTAGTATAGCTCCTTACTCTAGAATATATATATCATGTCAGTTGGTTAAACAAATGTCATTAAGTTTCTTGTTTCCCGTTAGGCGCTCCCATCCAGGTTCGAGGTTCTATTAGGGGATCCCGGGACCTGGGGGCGTGTCACCATCTTTATGTGTAACTTCAACTATCTTCAACTTCCTTCCTTATTTCTAGCATTCCACATTTTTTCAACCTGAAATATTGCCAACAAAATACATTCTTGCAAAATATGTTTAATATTAGTACAAGATAATATTGTGAAAAGAAATGTTCAAATATAATTTAATTTTCGTCTGGTAACACTGAGACAGCGTTGGCAGCACTTGTGGTAACACCTCAGTCTGTACTAACAGCAAGGGCAGTGTTTGTTCCCATCAAGCCAATGAAAGTGAAGGTTGTTCCGGTTGAGGTGTCTGTTGGTGTGAAACGAAATCTTATTGGGGAGTTTTCTGGAATTGGTGAACAAGGTGTGGCTAAGATAGCCAAAGTTGATGGAAAACAGAAGTTGGATTAGTCTTCTTTGTGTGTTGTAGTGTAAGGGTAACGGGGACACGCTCTTTTGCATAAGTGTTGAGTAGGTGTCAATGTAGTTTCTTTATGGAAGTATGTTAAGTGTGTTTGAAGTCAGTATGACTTCTTTTGTTTCTTTTTGGTTGTAGTAAGACTACTATGTGGTCAGTTTCTTAAGTTCTTTATGTACATGCACTTTTGTTTAAGGTTGAGCACATGTATTTCTCTTTTGAACAAGCTTGGTCTGTAATCTCATTACAAATGGAGTTGTTAGTGTCCAATCTTTTTGTATTAATGCAGTTTATGTTATGTATATAATCTTTCATAATGAAAAAATGTTCTAAATATCTTATGTTTTATTTATTAAGTTAATTGGAGAATATCATATATTCCCTCCGTCCCAAAATTATCTTCGCGTTTGACTATTAAAACGTTTTAAGGACATGAACACTTGCTTCACTACCCATGTTTTGTTTATGCACTTTTAAGCCTAAATTGTAGAAGAGAAAATTACCATAGGGTCCCCCATCCTAAGCCTAACTACCACCTAGTCCAACTTAATATTTTCATCTACCATCTAGTCCAGGCACATTTTCAGTATTACCAGATAGTCCCTCGCTAGAATTATAACTTTTCATAATTCCCAAAATGCCCCCGTATATATACTGTCTTTCTCCCTAGGGTTTTGTGTTTCGCACATTCAAAATTGAACGGCGCTCGGCGATAGAGAGAGAGCGAAGGCGGAGCTTGGCGATAGAGAGAGAGAGAGTCGAAGGCGATCGACTGGATATTAGCTTCAAGGTTCAGATCTTATGTTTATATCTATTTAGAAGTTATTTTTTGTTTGATTTTCATATGTTTTGTTGATGAATTGATGTTATTTTCGTATTTTGTAATCTCTTTTTTTGATGATTGGATTTGGAAAATTGAACGCAGCTTTGCGTTGATTTTAATTCGAACTCTGCTTTGAATTCTCGCATTTTATTTTGTTTTATTAATTTTCTGTTTTGCTTTATCATAATTTGCAGTTTAATCAACATTTTAATATGGATTCAAGTGTTATGGTTTTGTTGAAGTTTGGTGAACTTACAGCAGTTGAAAGATTGAGCAAGCTTTCATCATTTGCTGCTTTGATTCAGTTTGTTTGTAAAAGGTGGGACACTTTGAATAAGGAGATGATGTCTTTGTCATATGTTTTACCTGGGAATCCTTTTTGCATATTGGAGAATGAGGATGATTTTTTTAATATGATTCTTATGGTAGGTCATAGTTCGGTTCAATCTCTTGAAATTCATTTGAAACAGGTTCTTAGTTTGGATTATTATGAGTCGTCCTCATCGGCTATTTCAACTACAACTAGTAGTCATGAGTTTGATTTGAATTTTTTCCATGAGAAAACAAAGGATTTGAAAAGTGCAAAGTGGGTTACTGCTATAGATTCTGTTGGACAGGTGTTTGAAGGTGAGATTAGTCAATTTCGGAACACTTTGTGCAAGTATGCCACAGCAGTTGGGTTTGACTTTGTTTATGTGAAGAATGATAGCGATCGCATTACTGCCAAATGTAAACACAAAGAAGAAAGAGGCTGTCCTTGGAGAATTCACACATCCATTGAACCTGCCAATGGTTTTGCTTATATTCGTAGTTTTGAGCGGAACCATACTTGTGGTGACATATATAACTTTGGTAGTAGTTCAAAGATTAGTTCTGATGTTCTTTGTGATATTATTCTTGACGATATCCGTGCTAAGCCTTCCATGGGTCCTTCTGATGTTCTTAAATTGCTCAAGTCAGATTATGGTATTGGTCTTACTTATAAAGTTGCTTTCAGAGGTGTTGCAAAAGCAAAGGACATAGTGTTTGGTGAAGCAGACTTGTCTTATGATAGACTTGGCCCTTATTTTCAGAAGATGAAGCAGGTTGATCCTTGTAACCATTTTGTGCTTGATTATGACTCAGAATCCTATCAATTCAAGAGGTGTTTTGTATCATTTGGAGCTTGTATAACTGAATTTCGTCACTGTCGGCCCATGTTATTTATTGATGGGACTCACTTACATGGAAAGTATAAGGGTAACATGTTAGCTGCAACTGCTAAAGATGGAAATTCTGGTAAGTAACTCTTTAACTTTACACATTTTTTCCTTGAAATTTTAGTTCACAGTTGTTTTATTGAAATATTTATTGATGTAACTTTATTGCCTTATTAATGGATTTCAATTGGAGATGATTTTTTAGTGATTCAAACAATTGTGAACTTTAAGTTTTGATTTTTACATCTTTTTATATTACTCATATTAAATTTTTTTTTTAAATTATAGGTCTTTTCAATGTTGCTTTTGCTATTGTTTCTTCGGAGGACACGGATAACTGGACATGGTTTCTTCAACAATTGGAACCTCTTGTAAGAGGAATTGTTATTACATTTGTTTCAGACCGTCATCAAGGGATTTTATCATCTGTGAAGAAAGTTATGCCTCATTGTTATCATTCATTTTGCCTTGGTCATTTGCGGAATAACTTGAGGGATAAAATGAAGGGATGTTCTATAAATTTGCGGAAGAAGATGGTTAGTCTGCTGTATCAGTGTGCGTTAGCTCCAACGAAGGAAATATTTCATACTTTGTTGGATCAAATGAAGAGTGAAGGTGGTCCTAAGGTCCGTGACTTTATTGCTAATCTTCCACATGTTAACTATGCGAATGCATACTTTCCGGGTAAGCGTTATGGTGAGATGACTTCAAACGCAGCAGAATCATTTAATTCTCAGTTTAGAGAAGCTCGTTCACTTCCTGTTACAGAATTGATTGATCAAATCCGTATAAAGTTGATGGCGCAGATGTGTAAGCGTAGAGTTGATTCTTCAAAGTGGACATCTGTCTTATGCCCAAACATGGATAAAAAATTTAGGGAAAATCTTGAGAGGGGCAAGGGTTTGGTGATAATCCCTTCCAGTTCCAAGAAGTTTCAAGTTCGTTCGTCGTCAACCATGGTTGTGAACATTGAAGATAGGACGTGTTCATGTGGAAAATGGCAGCACGAAGGGTTCCCGTGTGTTCATGCTGCTGCGGTATTATATTCTTCAAAAATAGACTCTTTCAAGTACATTGAGACGTATTTTCACAGTAGCATATACAGGGAATGTTATGCTCTTGCTATTGAGCCGTATTTTTCATTTTCAGCCCAACCAACAGATGATGACCCTTTTATAAATCCTCCAATAGTGAAGCGTCCACCAGGAAGGCCAAAGATGAGACGCATTCATTCAAAAGGAGAGGTGGTGTTTAAAAGACAAATGAAATGTGGTCGTTGTGGAAAATTAGGAAATCATAATAAAAAAACTTGTAAGGAGCCTATGTAGTTTGGTAATATTTAGATCTGTCATACATTGGAAAAACATTTATGATGATTCAGATATGCTTTACGTGATTAGTTTTTACAGATATTGAAGATAAGAACAATTGTGAACTTATATTTTCAGTTATATAAGTTTTACAGTTTTAATTGATTTTTTTGCTGTGTTTCTTTTTTGAAGTTTTTCAATTTGAAATGTTTGTTCAGTATTTTCATTTCATTTAGTGATATGTAATAAATTTCATTTGAAACTTTGGGAATGCAGTTTTTTGTTTCTCAGTTGTTTGAGGAACTACTCAAACGTTCGTGAATTTACTAAAACAAATGAGAATTTTAGTTCACATTTGTGTTAAGATCATGTGTCTTACTGTGAGTCTGAAGTTTTTGATGCTTTTTTAAAAAAATGTGAATTTTAGTTCACATTTGTGTTAAGATCATGTTTCTTACTGTGGGTCTGAAGTTTTTATGCTTTTTTTAAACAAATGTGAATTTTAGTTCACATTTGTGTTAAGATCATGTTTCTTACTGTGGGTCTGAAGTTTTTATGCTTTTTAGAAACAAATGTGAATTTAATAAAACAAATGTGAATTTAAGTAATATAGAAGACATTATTAAGCCCATGAAAACAGTAGTGTTAAAGATAACCATAATATATGTCATTTGAAGCAAAATATTCATAATAACAGTTGCCTTGAACCACCACACTAGTTTCTAAAAGATTACATCCCCAAAAACATTTTTGATGCCCCCAACTTGTTTTCAACCAAAAGTACCTAAGTTTTTTAAAACCTAACATCACTGGTACCTACAATCCTATGCTAATGGTGTAGAAATCGTGTAGAAAATCAGAAAACATTTGTGATCTAAAATAATGTGTTGCGTCCTTGTCATAACTTTCACTGATTTCTCCCCTGCATAGCATTTCTTCAATCTCCATAAGAACAACAATCCCACAATCAACACTCCCATAACTTTGTTGTGGACACTTTTCTACCAAGATGAAATTCTCCTCCGGTTGAGTCATAGGTGAATCTGGTTTTGGGATGAAATGCTTTGTATGTTGATACTGAAAAAAAAATCAATATATTACTAAGCATAAAACTGTATGTAATAAGCTTTACCATTTCCTTTTCAAGAGGTGCATATTTATCCTTTATGCCTTTTTTCCTAGGCCTCATGGAGTTATAAAACCGGTACTCCCCGTCTTCCGTGTCAAAAACAAGAAGTGTCCAATGTTCTGCAGTTCGGTTTCCAGATTGAATATGAATTGGAATCAAGATGTAGCGAGTTTTGTTTCGCAGAAACTTCATAAAAGGCTCATCAATGTTGCTCTTGATGTAGTCTGTGAGATTGTTCCTCAGATAGTACTGGTATAAAACAAAAAATAGAACTCTTTTAAACAACTATTAACCCAAGATAGTTAAATCTGAATAACTGTGAAACTTTCTAAATTATAATATAAAAACCACTTAACATCAAACCAAAAGAACCTGGAAAAGGAAAAATATACATATGAACTTAATATTTTTTTCATGTATTTTTTTGGCATACCGATGCATTTGCTGTTATTACTCCAACAGGTCTGTTGCTTGGTTTGTTGGTGAATTTTGCCTTATATTTCTCCACCAAGATCTCCAAATAACCATTGATAACCTGTCAAGAAAAAATAAGTGTGAACTAGTATAAACAACTGTGAATTTAAGTAAAATGGAAGAATTCAAACCCAGAAATTGAAAAACACAATTGTGAACTAGTATAAACAACTGTGAATTTAAGTGATATTTAAGAATTCAAACCTAGAAATTGAAAGGCAAGGCATCAATAAGTGATTTTGTGTTAAAAGAAATGTGAATTGGAGTATGCTTGATAGATAATCATACAACTGAGACGTCAAATTTTCGCTAAAACAAAGAAAGTATTAATATACCGAGTCCTCAGATGCCTCATCATGTGCTATCTCATACAAATGCTCGACACTGACAAATATGTTATCTTTTTCCCAAGCATTCCCCCTGCAACATTTAATTTTATATTTATAGATGTATTCGAATATCAAAATAATTATAATAACATATATGATATAGATGAAAAAAATACTTACTTTCTTGTTTGCAATTGCAACATCACATTATATCGCTCAACATCTTCTTCCTTAATGTTTTCTGTTGTCAAACTGAATTTTCTATTGAATGGAGGCAGTGGTTTTACAGGTTCAGGTTCCTTCTCTTTAATGTTTTCAACGTCAATGGTTGCTTGTTCATTCTTGGTTGTTTGTGCTGCTCTTCTTTTGGGTTTCTTTGTTGGTGCAGCTGCTCCTTTTTTGATTTGTCTTGCATTGGTTGTATAATCAAAGTCGTCATCCTCCAACTTTGTTCTCTTTCTTGTCTTCACAGTTTTGATCATTGATCTCATGACCTCTTTCTCCTTTTCAGACTCAGCTATTTCCTTTGTCAACTTCCCAATCTGCACTACATATTTCTCCACATCTTTTGCATACATGTTGTTTAATGCTTTTATTTCATCAATTCTTGCAACCTCATTCTCATTTATTAACTTCTTCAGTTTTTAATCTCTGCATTAGCCATATTCAACCTCTCGTCATTGTTCTGAACATTGAGTTGTTTTTCTTTCTCATCTTCATTTTCTTTAATTTGCTTTTCTAAAGCTTCAATTCTTGTAGAAGATTCCTTCAATTTTCTTTGAAACTCTTCTTCCATCCTCAACTCCTTTTCTTTCAACCTTAATTCAAACTCATTTTCCTTCTTCAAATCCATTTCTTTCAAATCCTCCTCCAGAGAAACTATTCTAATAGAAGCATCATTCATATTGGTTTCAAAATGTTCTTCTTTTTTCTCAACACCTGTGATAACTCTAGATGTGATGCACAAAGTTCTTCATATTTATCATTTAAATCATTGTGCTTTTCCTCAAGCTCTTCAAGGTCAGCAATCAACTTTTGTTTTTCAATTTTGAGATCCCTTAACTCAGCTTCATGCAGACTACAATCCATCTGTGCAGTGAAGTTAAAGTCATTTTCAAACTCACAATCTGGAGGAGTTTTATATCCATCATTTTCATTTTGCCCTTCTTCATTTTCATTTTCACTCTCTTCTTCATTGCTTTCTGATCCTTCAGTCATTTCTTTATCCAGATTCACTTCTTTTTCTCCACTGACTTCATTCACTTGCTCTCCACTTGCTTCCCCTTCTTTCTCAGCTTCCTCTCTCACAAATTCATAATTCTTAAACATTTTCTTCTCCTCATCAGTTAATTCCAACTCCTCGGAATAAACCTATTAAAATAAAAGAAGATGGAAATATTGATTCACATATAATCTATTTTTCAACTGTGAACCAGTCTAAACAACTGTGCATTTAAGTAAGATTGAAGATTTCAAACCCAGAAATTGAAAAAACATAACTGTGAACTAGTCTAAACAACTGTAAATTTAAGTAAGATTGAAGATTTCAAACCCAGAAATTGAAAAAACACAACTGTGAACTAGTCTAAACAACTGTAAATTTAAGTAAGATTGACGAACACATAAATTGAAAAGTGATCAATAACTGATTTGTGTTAAAAGAAATGTGAATTTAATAACAATAAATGTGAACTCAAGTAAAACAACTTACATTATGTTTCTTAAGGCAATCAATTGTTTTCTTTTTGAATGAAAAAATCTTCTTTGGCAACTCCCATTTCATAAACCTTGGAATCTCCCTCCTTACAGGAAGTGACTTGGTGTGCTCATAGAAAAAATACTGAGAAAAAACAGAAACATCATACAGATATAGCTATATAAAATAAATAAAAATAGCAAAACAATAAAACATTTCACTTACAGATAGTGCACCAACACAGCCTGTAACATATTTGGGATTTGTGTGATATAACCGGACTGATGGCATCAGTCTTGAATGAATTGCGTTCGCCCAATTGTAATTTTTCATTTCATCGATATTGTCAACATAATGGAAGAAGACAGATGGTACAATATCACCTGTTTTAGTAAAAAACAACGATGTCATGGCATGCGAAGTCATAAGACGAACAACATCTTCGACATCTATATCATCATCACTTTCAGAAATTTCTTTGATAACACTCTTGACCATTGTTATTTTAACCCTTGTTTCAACTCCTGGAAACCTTCTATGTGCCAAACCAGAAGAAATCAGGCTTCCTCTTGAATCCAAGTTCATTTCTTCACTTCCCGAGACAATCCCATATATTAACTTCACATCATTTACAGTGAATCGAACCAATTTTTCCCCAAACTGAAAACTATCGCTCTTCAGATCAAAACATCTGATTATATCTGCTGCAACGAGATCTGACTCTCTATGGTTTATATTTTTGTTATTGTTCAAGGCATTGAACATGTTGAAAAATGGCGATTTCTTCAACATATTCAAGTGCCTTCTTGTCAGATTGATGGATTGAACAAGTTTTAATGAAGCCTCAATATTGGACCTATACGAAATATTTTCATTCACTTTCTTAGCTTTTGATTTCCCAGTTTTTGCAGATTTCGAAGATCCCTTGCCCTTCATATTTGTAGAACGCTGTTTCTTTGGTGTTGATTTCTGATCCTTTTTTTTTTATTTCTTTGAAATTTGTTTCATCGCCATCTAACAAAAAAATAGTAAGAAAAATTAGAATTCAAGAAAAACAACAGTGAACTTTGATAAGTTACTAACTAAACAGAATTCAAGCAAGTAGTGAAAATAATAACTGTGAATTTAAGAAAAACAACTGCAAACTTACAAAACTTAGTCACTAGAGAACATCTTTGGAGGACAAATGTAAATTTAATTTTAAAAACTGTGAACATTTTAAGTTATATTCAAATGGAAGTAGCTTGGAAAGATACACAAGTGTGAATATAAACAATCATATATCTGTCAATTAAGAATAACAAAACTACGAACCTCTGTTAATGCATAAACCATTCAATTATTCACAGATAAAAAAACAAACAACTGTGAATATGAGCAAGAGACACAACTGGGAATACAAACAAAACAATAACTGTGAGATTAAGCAAAACTGTAAACTTTAAGTTGAGCTTAATTTTTTTAAATAATAACTGTTAATTTAAGAAAAACAACTGCAAACTTACAAAACTTAGTCACTAGAGAACATGTTTTGAGGACAAATGTGAATTTAAGTAGAACAAATGACCTCAAGTGTGAACTAAAATTATTAACATATATTCTTCATGCATAAAAACAACAACAAATGTGAAATTAAGTAGAACAAATGTGAAGTAAATCCAAAATGACCTCAAGTGTGAACTAAAAAGAACAAATGTGAAGTAAATGCAAAACTTAGTCACTAGAGAACATGTTTGGAGGACAAATGTGAATTTAAGTAGAACAAATGACCTCAAGTGTGAACTAAAATGTGAACTTAATGAAATGTATTTCAAAAAAAAAAAAAGAAAAAAACTAGGTCAAATACATATGCAGTCAAAATTAACCAAATAATCAGGCGCTATAAACCATGGACATTTGAAAAACATTTGTGTAACACAAACAAGCAAAATAAATGTCAATTTCAAAACTATTTATACATTTTAACAAATCTAACAACAATAGACGCTCAAAAATGAAGAAAAACAATCTAATACAACTGCGAACATGATTTATTTCACCAATCTACATGATTATTTCACATTACCCCAAAATATTTTGAAAATTAAATTTAAATGCATAAAATGCTGAGAAAATCTGCTCGCATGAACTGCGAACTTAAAATTGGGGAGTTTTCATGTGAATTACCTGTTGTTTGATGAAGATTTTGATGAAACCGACCGTTAATGGAGGTTTTTAGAGAGAGAAAGTTAGGGAGAGAGTGACAAAGAGAGAGAGCGCACAAAAGGTGAGTGAACCTTCCCAAAACCGTCGTTCAGGGGTTTTGATTGAGAAGAAAAGGGCAAAATTGTAATTTCGACGAGATTAGTAAGGGCACGCCTGTCCTTTTTGATTAGCGTGGACTAGGTGGTAATATTGGAAAATGGTTGTCCTAGGTGGTCATTTTGATTATAATGAGGGACTAAATGGTAGTTGCCCCATTGTAGAAATGGGAAGAACTTTTTGGGACAATGAGAAATTACAAATGAGAAAATCATTTTGAGACGGAAGGAGTATAATTCAAACTGTTTTCATGTAAATAAATATTTTTGTAAAAATATAAATTAGGATATTTTTTTAACATGAACTTCATTACTATAATGATTTTTTATAATATTCAGAAAATAACTTAGAAAATCTAAAGTTAGTATATTAGATGTGGAAATAAATTGTATGTATAAGTAGTACTCCTATTATTATAGATTCTGATATGTGGTAGACAAAACTAAAATAAGTCATATTAAAATGTATTTTGTGTAAATATAAACATAAATTTCACATATAAATATTATTAAAGTAATTAAAATGATTATGATATTCAGTTATTTGGAGTTTATTTTTACCATTATATTAATTAGTTGAATAAAATAGTGTAGGTTTTTGCAAGTGTTTAAGTGTTACTCCCTCCGTCCCAGAGTAAAAGTCATACTTTTTAAATGCATGGAGATTAAAAAATGGTGGAAGTGCGAGAGAATGAGTGGGGGGTGATTAGTAAAGATTATGAGACTCTTATTCTGGGACGTACCAAAATAGAAAGTAGGACTATTACTCTGGGACTGAGGGAGTACTACATTTTCTCTGTCCCGCTCGAAATAGGATTTTGGTAGCTTTTTTTATACTTTGACCATGTAATTTAAATAAGAAATAATTATCCTAATATAAATTTAAAAATTGTTATTGGGAGTATTATTAATTGGGATACAATAATAATTTTTAAATTTTTATTTGGATTATTATATTTTCTTCAAAAGACTGGTCAAAGTAAAGTCAAGTTTACCAAAATCCTATTTCGGGTGGGACGGAGGGAGTATATAGCCTGCTACTTAGGAAGACGTGTACTCATTATATCAATTTTCTTGCAGTTTAAATATCATACTAGTACTATACCCGTGCCGGATGGCACGGTATCGGTATGAAGTGGTGACAGTATGAAACGATGTTATTATCAAAAAGACATTCTGAACATAACATTACTACCAAAAGATGGATCGAAAGAGTTCATTCTACTAAAAATGAAGTAAATGAAACATCAATTAATTGCAGATTGTCAGAGTAACCACTACAACAAAAGTGACTTTTCTCGACACTTTAAAAAGGGCCGGAAATTGAAAAAAAAGTGTCGGAAAAGCTATTCCCGGCACTTTTAAAAGTGCCGGAAAAAGTGGTGTCGGCAATACTTACCGGCACTTTAAAGGTGCCGGAATTTCCCGGCACTTTTCAGAAGTGCCGGAATTTCCCGGCACTTTTCAAAAAGTGCCGCTAATTTAAATAAAATAATTTTTGAATTTACTCGGATTCGAACCCACGACCTCTTGCATACAAAGCACACCTTCTACCGCTAGGCTAAATCATTTTTTGTTATAAATTTTCATATACAATTATTTGTTACAAAACAAAAACTTATTTTAGGTCATTTCTATTATTGTAGTCCATGAAAATCTAATATAAATAAAAAATTAAAGCAAAGTTACATGAGGCGACCCCATTGACTTTGTGTAGCCAAGGGCGCCCCAGAAAGGCGGTGAAGGAGATCGGGATGTCAAGCACTTGGAAGTCGGTCGGCATTTTCTGTTCCCCAAACCATAAATTCAAAGTCGCCACCCCAAGAACCGATCGGGCTGTGGAGTCGTATGCTTTGACAGCTATCAGGACTATTAAAATTTCACATATCCTCGGTCAAAATATAATTAAGTTGATAATTTTAATCAACATTTTGCAATTTCAAATGAGACGAAGGGAGTAGTATTTAGATCTACTACTCTATTTTATTGTTGCACCAGTTGTTTTTATATTAATATCATAATATTACAACTATATTAATTAATTTTTAGCTTACACCATGAACATGTTCGGAACTAAAGTTTTACATTTGAAATGCATAATTCTTAACAAAGTTATGAAGCTATAAAATATTTGCGTGAGAGATTAATAATTTCTCTTAATACAATATTTATTTATTTTTCAATTTAATAATTTCCGTCATAAAAATTATTTGACATTATTGAAATGAAAAGGAGTTAAAAAAGAATAAAAGAATACTTACCAAACTTAAGATTTGTTTGGAGGGTAATTGTGTGAAGATAATTTTTTATTTGAATGAATATTAAAGAATGTAGTGGATAAGGAAAACTTGTAGCGGCAATAGCCCCACCCTATTGATTTTTATCTAATAAACTCAAGTTGAATCTTTTAAGTATATATATTTAAACAGTCTCCCCCTTTTTTCTTTTCTAAATTTTAGTGTTTCCATACTCTCATCCGATTTCAATTTATTTCCTCACATATTTATTATTTTTACCACACAATTACACTATTCAACCAATTTCCTCCAAAAATTCCTTCATTTTTTCTTTTATAAATACTTGTTCAGTTTATCATTTGAAAATAACACAACATTATGTTAACTTTTGGGAAGTATTGTATTTTTATTGATAAAAATAAAATATCACTATATATATGTAATACCCGGTCTTATGGCCTTATTATTTTAAATGGTAAAAAATTCTTTTCTTTTGTTGGGCTTAGTCAATTAAGTAGAGGTATTAGATTTAACCCGAGCCCAATTGAATTCAAAACCCATTAGAAAGTTTGTAATCCTTTTAATTAGGGAAGTTGGAAACTCTAATATATATATATATATATATATATATATATATATATATATATATATATATATATATATATATATATATATACTCTCATTACCCTAGCCTAATTTATTCCACCGCAAAGAAATAAAAGAGAGAACGGGAAGAGAGAGTGCGCAGCTGCGGAAAGAAAGGAGAGAGAGCAGAGGCGGGAGAAAGAAAAAGAAGGAAGAAGAAAAGAGAAGGGAAATCAGATTAAGGTAAAATCCTACGCCCTAGTTTCGAATCCTTCGTGTTATTTTTGGTTTAGTGAATTGGGGAGGGGGTATTGAACTAAAACCCTAACCCTAAAATGATGCTAGGGTTTATGAGAATTAGGACTAAAAGCAATTTTGAGGAATTATGAATGAAGGTGTATGCATGTATGTGTGCGCGTGTGTTCGTGTGTGTGTGTGTGGGCTGCCGCCGGTGTGGGTGAGTGGCGGCAGTGTGTGTGTGTGTGTGTACTGTGGGCGTTGTGTGTGCAGAAGTGTGTGTGTACTGTGTGCGTGGTGTGTGCAGATGTGTGTGTACAGTGTGTGTGCAGTATGTGTGTGCGTGTGTGTGTAGGTGTTTGTGTGTGTTTTCCAAGGTGAGTTCAGTGTGTGTTTTGGAATAGTAAATTGAAGTATGAAATTGTGTATTTGACGAAATAACGAGAGTTAGGGATGTGAAACCCTAGGGGTATTTTGGTAAATTTGAAAAAGTGTATTTTGGGGTATAAACTTAATGGAAAGTATAAACCCTAAGAGGAATAGTAACCTAAAGTAGTTAAGAATGACTCATAAGGTTAGCCAAGTAAAATAAAGTATAATGGGGACGGAGAATTAAAGTAATTCATGTTCCTAAGAAAACATTACTTGCGTGTTTGTAGATTGTGCGCGTGACCTTGCAAAGGAAAATAACGCAAAGCTAAGGTAAGGGATTACGTTCCTTAGTTTTTGAATGTCTCAATCCTTTAATGTAGGATTCCTTTATATTCTTTCATGAGTAGTTACCTAGTGGCGGTAACATTTGTATTCTTAAAAGTTGTGAACGTCCTTGAATGACTCTTACCCTTGACATGTTTTAAATCAATGGGTACCAAAAACATATCTTTGAATTAGTTATAGTGTTCTTGTACCTACAAACACTAAGTTGAAACCTTGCTATATCTCAATTTGGTATAGATTTGCCATATCTTAATTTGGTATAGGCGTTCGCTTAGTCTGAAATGAAAAAGGACTAAGTAGGGTAGTCTGGTCTGAAATGAAAAAGGACTGGACTTTTATACTGCTTATTGAAGTAGTTGATTATCATGATAAATCTTACTTAAATGCCCTGATCAGGCATTGCACCTGAAATGGTGACGTTATCTTGGAATTGACGGACTTGAAAGTAAATGCCACACTTCTTCTGAAAAAGGTTATTGTTAACTGTTTGAATCTTAGCGGTTAACTTGATATTTAATGAAAGCGTATCTTTTAAAATATTATTGTTGTTCGTTCTTCCGGTCATCTCTCCTTAGAACCGGAGAGATCCCGTATGAACTTACTGAGCATTGTTCCCTCACCCCTTCCATAATATTTGTTCTCCAGGATATAAATAGGAGACGGTCTCGAAGGACAAAAGGAAGAGTTGTTGAGGTGATAATGAAGACCCTTGATGACGAAGTTTAAGAAGTATTAGTAGTAGTCAGAATGGATTATTTACGAATGTTATTTGAAATGTGGTTATGTCTAGCCGTTGGAGTTTTGAAAGACAGTTAAATTTGCTTCCGTTATTTATTTTGAATAGTGGTTAGAGATACTAGCCGTTGAAGTTTTGAATTATGGTTTAAGACCGTTGTTTTCCCGCGTATGGGGATGGATTTTATTAATTAAAGGATATTATATTACTCCAAAATTCGGGGTGTTACAGTTGGTAATCAGAGCTCCGGTTTAGGTTTACATGGGAGACTATAGAAAGAAGTTAAGGCTATGAGGATAAATAGTACTTAACATAGATGGGCTTTAGAACTCTGATAAGGAAGATAGTACTTTTGAGGAACTTTCTAAATGGGAAACTTACCTTTTGAGGAAACTTTCTAAATTAGGAAACTTCTAAGTTGAGGAACTTTCCAAATAAGGAAACTTACTATTTTGGGAAAGAACCTAAGATAGGAAACGTCTTTTTTATGTCTTTCTTTTATATGCTTAAGATGACGGTTATTTGACTTTAAGTATGTGATTCTAACGTTGATTGTGTCCAAATTATAGGAAATGGACGGACTTAAGGACAAAATGATGAAGAATTTGAGGCATAAGACACCAAAGGAAAGGGCAGCTCTGAGGCATGCATGGGTTGTCAGAAAGCTCAAGAAGCAGCTTAAGCATGAAAAGAAGCAAACAGACTTTACATTTGAGCGATGGATGTATACTAGGGAAAGGTGGCATAAAGCTTTAGATGAAGTAGAGAAGCTAAAAGAGGCTGTGAATAAGCAGGACGTGTATGAAGCCTCAATAAGGAAGAATATTACAGAAATTACTACAAAGTCCCAGAATTTGAGGAAGCACCCAATGTGGGGGAATGGTAGCCAATGAAGAGATTGAGGAACTAGAAGAGGAAGAAGTTGTAGAGATAGAGGTCATAGTGGAGGGCAACGAGGCCGCCCCAATTGTGATCGAGGATGAGGAAGAACTGGAGGAAACACCGGTTCGTAGGCCGAGAGGAAGGCCAAGAGGCTTAAAGAGTGCACCGAGAGTCCCTAGTGGTAGGCCTAGGGGAAGGCCTAGGAAGAATGTAGGCCGTGCTTAAGGAACGAAATTTAGAGTTATTTTATTCTTAATATTGATAGCTAGCTTAGTCAGTTGGATTCTTTTAGTAGAACTCTCGTTTTGTTTGGATTCCAAATTCTTTTAATAAAGTTATTGAAGTTATTTTAGCAAAAAATCTCATCAATTGTCTTGTTTTTTTTTTTAAATTGTGGCAAATGAACTAATTAAACAAGAAATAGTGGTCAAATGAAAAGACCATGAATGAAATTGGCTTAGTGAAACAGCCAAGTGAAAGTTAGTTTCGGTCAAAGTAGAATGATTGAAACAAGTATAAGCGGCCTAATGAAATGGCCAGGCAAAGAAGAACCAAAGTAATCTTTTGATATGAATGTATGATTGGTCGGAGAAGAAGGCCAAATATAATCGAAAGTATGGTCTAGTGAAATGACCTATGAAAGTAAATCACGATTTATAGAAAGAAATAATAAAGGTAAGGGTATAATGAGACCCAAGAAATGTAGTAAAATTTACCAGAATGGGAAAGTGTTGGCTTAGTAAATGGCCATAGGTCTAGGTGATTGACCTTTATCTAAATAACAAGCCTAGTAAGGCGACTTCAGTATATGTTGTGAAAGTAAAAGTATAAAGTACGCGAGGGCGTGTAAATCCTTTTGAATTCGCAGTATTAATAGATATCCTGTTATCCTCAGATGTCGAGGAACAACAGAAGGAGCAATGCCCGAAACGATGGTGGACAAGATCCCAACATGACTAATTTACTGCAGACATTAGCTCAGACAATGGCTGGAATCGGCCAAGTAGTACAAGGATTGGCAGCTCAGCAGCAGCAACCACAACCTCAACCAGTGACACAGAGACATCCTCTTGAATCGTTTCAGAAAAGAAACCCAGAGTCATTCTCTGGAGAGCCAAAAGATAAGATAGAGGATTGGATAAAAGATATGGAGAAGATTTTTGAGACGTTGACTTGCACAACAGAACAACAGGTGGTATTCGCAATGTTCATGTTTAAAGGAAAGTCTCTTAAATAGTGGGAAGCCGAAAAGAGAGCATCAGCTGCGCGTGGGGATGAGGCCTTCACGTGGAACAGGTTCAAGACGGTGTTTTATGAGAAGTATTACCCCGCAAGTGTCCGCAATAAGAAAGTAGCAGAGTTTCTGATGCTGACTCAGGGCAGCATGACCGTAGATGATTACTGCGCTAAGTTCACAGAGTTACTTGAATTCGCTCCGACATTCTTTGATAACGAGGGGCAAAAAGCCCGTAAGTTTGAAGCGGGATTGAGTGACCGCATAAGGTTCAGGATTACACCTTTAATGCTGCCAACATACAGTGACATTGTGGACCGGCAAGGTTGGTAGAGAAAAAGAGTCTGATAATTACCGCAGCAAGAAAGAGGAAAAGAAGAAAGCCATTGAAAAGGAATCGACTGGATTGAAAGGAAGTTCTGGAGGATGGAACCGAGATGGGAGTAACAAGCGAAAATCCAGTGATGATAATCGTGGGAAAGAAGGTGCTGGAAATAAGTATCAGAACAAGGGCTACAATAACCACCGAGATGGAGACAAAAATGATGCTCGTGATAAGGGGAAGGGCGAGAAGTGTCAGTCCTGCCAGGGAAGGCACAAGACCGAAGACTGCTGGTTCAAGGAAAAGAAATGCTACAACTGCGACAAGGTGGGACACCCGCATTAGAAATGCCCAGAACCAAAGAAGAAGAACAATGCACAGGGAGCTAAGGATGTCGACAAGGACAAGGGTGGAGGCCGTGGTCGTGTGTTCACTATGACGGCTAGAGATGCAAGAGCTTCAAACGATCTGGTGGCAGGTACCCTTCGACTCTGCCTTCGAAATGTATATGCTTTGATTGATACGGGTGCTACGCACTCCGTTATTAGTACACGGGTGGCGAAGCAAATGAATTTGAAATCTGAAAGGTTAGAGACACCTCTAGTGAGATACACCTACTAGAGAATCGATTCCTATTATGTCTATATATAGAAGGTGCCCGTTAGGCATAGACGAAATGGAACTAGAGGTTGATTTGATCGAATTATAGATGGGAGAGTTTGATGTGATCTTAGGGATGGACTGGTTAGCTGCATACCATGCCCATGTTGATTGTTTCAAGAAGGAAGTTCACTTTAGGTTGCCATCTGGTGAAGAGTTTCATTTTCAAGGCATGAAGCCTAGAACTAGGTTGGATTTTTTTCATCTCTGTGATGAGGGCTCTGCAGGTTGTTAGGAAAGGATGTGAAGGGTTCTTGGCTTACATTGGAAAAACTGATAGTGGGGAGATTAATATAGAATCTTTGTCAGTAGTTAGAGAATTTGCAGATGTGTTTTCAGAAGATTTGCCTGGTATACCACCATAGAGGTAAGTAGAGTTCTCTATCGATTTGGCACCAGAAACCATGCCAATATCAAAGGAACCTTACAGAATGGCTCTGGCAGAATTGAAAGAGCTAAAAGAGCAACTACAAGAATTGTTGGATAAGGGTTTGATTAGACCAAGTGTAACGCCATGGGGTGCACCGGTGTTATTCGTGAAGAAGAAGGATGGGTCAATGAGAATGTGTATCGACTATAGAGAATTGAAACGCGTGACGATGAGGAATCAATACCCATTACCAAGGATAGATGACTTATTTGATCAACTTCGGGGAGCATGTTACTTCTCGAAGATAGATTTGAGGTCTGGTTATCATCAGTTGAGGGTGAAAAAGGAAGACGTTGTGAAGACGGTCTTTAGGACAAGGTATGGTCACTACGAGTTTTTGGTGATGCCTTTTGGGTTGACTAATGCGCCTGCTGCATTTATGGAATTGATGAATAGGGTGTTTCAGGAATTTCTGGACAAATGTGTTATAGTATTCATTGATGATATCCTAGTCTACTCAAGGACTAAGGAGGAGCACGAGGAGCATTTGAGGTTAGTATTACAAATATTAAGGGAACAACAATTGTATGCTAAGTTCAAGAAGTACGAGTTCTGTTTGGAAAAAGTAGCGTTCTTAGGTCATGTTATATCTAAGGAGGGGGGGGGGTAGAAGTGGACCCGACAAAGATAGAGGCTATCGTGAACTGGGAGAGGCCTACTACTGTTAGCGAAATAAGGAGCTTTTTAGGATTGGATGGTTACTATAGGAGTTCGTTGAAGGTTTCTCTAAGTTATCTGTGCCGTTGACAAGACTGGCCCAAAAGGGAGTAAAATTCGTTTGGACAGAAAAGTGCGAGAAGAGTTTCCTAGAATTGAAGCAACGTTTGGTGTCTGCACCAGTTCTTACGTTACCTTCTAGATCAGACGGGTTTGTGATATATAGCGATGCGTCGATTAAAGGATTAGGATGCGTGCTAATGTAGAATGACAAGGTTATAGCCTATGCGTCGAGACAATTGAAGGTCCATGAAAAGAACTATCCGACTCATGATTTGGAGTTAGCAGCGGTGGTCTTTGCATTGAAGATTTGGAGACACTACTTATATGGGACGACATGCCAGATTTATACAGACCATAAATGTCTTAAGTACATCTTCACTCAGAAAGAGCTTAACATGAGGCAAAGGTGATGGCTGGAATTATTAAAAGATTATGATTGTGAAATCTTATATCATCCTGGGAAAGCCAATAAGGTGGCGGATGCGTTAAGTAGGAAGAATCATGGAACCCTAGCGACGTTTAAGCCTAAAGAGGTAAGTGCGTGGAGTCGCATTGAGGTGTTAGGTGTGAATGTACGAGTACAAGGATATATGGCACATTTGAGTGTACAGCCTACGCTGTTGGATATAATCAAAATAGCACAAGTAACTGATGAAGAAGTGAGCAAAGTACGTGCAAACTTAGTGGAAGGAAAATGGAAGGACTTTCGTATGGGAGAGGACGGGATTGTGAGGTACCAATCAAGGATTTGGGTGCCAAGTAACGAAGACATCAAAAGAGAGATTTTAAAAGAAGCCCATTGTTCGAGGTTTTCTGTGCATCCGGGAACACAAAAATGTATAGAGATCTGAGGGAATCTTACTGGTGGAACCATATGAGGGAGATGTGGCAGAATTCGTGTCAAGATGTTTAGTATGCCAACAAGTAAAAAGTGAGCATCAAAGGCCTGCAGGACTACTACAGTCGTTACCTATCCCTGAATGGAAGTGGGAACACATAGCTATGGATCTAGTGGTTGGATTACCGAAGACGTTGAAAGGGTATAATGCAATTTAGGTGATAGTAGATAGGCTCACAAAATCGGCCCATTTTTTGGCAATCAAGGTGACGGATTCGCTAGAAAAGATGGCTAAGTTATATATTGATGAGATTGTAAGGTTGCATGGGATACCGGTGTCAATAGTGTCCGATAGAGATGCGCGATTCACGTCAAATTTTTGGAAAAGTCTGCAACAAGCTTTGGGGACAGAGTTGACAATGAGTACAGCTTTTCACCCGCAGACTGATGGGCAATCAGAGAGAACTATTCAGACATTGGAAGATATGTTAAGGGCTACATCGTTGGATTGGCAAGGGACTTGGGATGAACATTTGCCATTAGTAGAGTTCGCGTATAATAACAGTTTCCATGCTAGTATTGGAATGGCACCGTACGAGGCACTGTATGGGCGAAAGTGTAGATCACCGACTTGTTGGGACGAAGTAGGTGAAAGGAAGTTGACTGGACCAGAAATTGTCCAAGTGACGGCGGACAAGGTACAACAGATAAGAAATTGGCTTTTGACTGCGCAGAGCAGACAGAAAATCCTATGCTGATCGTAGAAGATGTGATTTAGAATTTCAAATCGGGGATCGAGTATTTTTGAAGATCTCGCCAACGAAAGGAATTATGAGATTTGGTATTCGCGGGAAGTTAAGCCCGAGGTACGTGGGACCGTTCGAAATTTTAGATAGAGTTGGGGCAGTGGCTTATAAGTTAGCCTTACCGCCTATGCTAGCGGGAGTACATAATGTGTTCCATGTATCGATGTTAAGGAAGTACATTCCCGATCCAAGCCATGTGATCGAGTATAAGCAGCTTAGAGTTCGAGCTGATATAAGCTATGATGAAAGGCCCGTAAAGATTGTCGACCGCAAGGACCAGATTTTAAGGAAAGAGTGATTCCTTATGTAAAGGTGCAATGGAGCAACCATACAGAAAGAGAAGCTACATGGGAGCTCGAGAGCGAGAGCGAGAGAGTACGTAGATCCCGAGCTGTTTTCAAAATGACATGTGTTTGGTTTGGAGGACCAAACCCTTTTAAGGAGGTAAGAATGTAATACCCGGTCTTATGGCCTTATTATTTTAAATGGTAAAAAATTCTTTTCTTTGTGGGCTTAGTCAATTAAGTAGAGGTATTAGATTTAACCCGGGCCCAATTGAATTCAAAACCCATTAGAAAGTATGTAATTCCTTTTAATTAGGGAAGTTGGAAACTCTAATATATATATATATATATACTCTCATTACCCTAGCCTAATTTATTCCACCGCAAAGAAATAAAAGAGAGAACGGGAAAGAGAGAGTGCGCAGCTGCGGAAAATAAAGGAGAGAGAGCAGAGGCGCGAGAAAGAAAAAGAATGAAAAAAAAGAGAAGGGAAATCAGATTAAGGTAAAATCCTACGCCCTAGTTTTGAATCCTTCGTGTTATTTTTGGTTTAGTGAATTGGGGAGGGGGTATTGAACTAAAACCCTAACCCTAAAATATGAACTAGGGTTTATGAGAATTAGGACTAAAAGCAATTTTGAGGAATTATGAATGAAGGTGTATGCATGTATGTGTGCGCGTGTTGTCCTGTGTGTGTGGGTGGGCTGCCGTCGGTGTGGGTGAGTGGCCGCAGTGTGTGTGTGTGTGTGTACTGTGGGCGTTGTGTGTGCAGAAGTGTGTGTGTGTAATGTGTGCATGGTGTGTGCAGATGTGTGTGTACAGTGTGTGGCAGTATGTGTGTGCGTGTGTGTGTAGGTATTTGTGTGTGTTTTCTAAGGTGAGTTCAGTGTGTGTTTTGGAATAGTAAATTGAAGTATGAAATTGTGCAACGAGAGTTAGGGATGTGAAACCCTAGGGGTATTTTGGTAAAATTGAAAAGTGTTATTTTGGGTATAAACTTAATGGAAAGTATAAACCCTAAGAGGAATAGTAACCTAAAGGAGTTAAGAATGACTCATAAGGTTAGCCAAGTAAAATAAAGTATAATGGGGACGGAGAATTAAAGTAATTCATGTTCCTAAGAAAAACATTACTTGCGTGTTTGTAGATTGTGCGCGTGACCTGGCAAAGGAAAATAACGCAAAGCTAAGGTAAGGATTACGTTCCTTAGTTTTTGAATGTCTCAATCCTTTAATGTAGGATTCCTTTATATTCTTTCATGAGTAGTTACCTTGTGGTGCGGTAACATTTGTATTCTTAAAAGTTGTGAACGTCCTTGAATGACTCTTACCCTTGACATGTTTTAAATCAATGGGTACCAAAAACATATCTTTGAATTATTTATAGTGTTCTTGTACCTACGAACACTAAGTTGAAACCTTGCTATATCTCAATTTGGTATAGATTTTCCATATCTTAATTTGTATAGGCGTTCGCTTAGTCTGAAATGAAAAAGGACTAAGTATGGTAGTCTGGTCTGAAATGAAAAAGGACTAGACTTTTATACTGCTTATTGAAGTAGTTGATTATCATGATAAATCTTACTTAAATGCCTGATCAGGCATTGCACCTGAAATGGTGACGTTATCTTGGAATTGACGGACTTGAAAGTAAATGCCACACTTCTTCTGAAAAAGGTTATTGTTAATTGTTTGAATCTTAGCGGTTAACTTGATATTTAATGAAAGCGTATCTTTGAAAATATTATTGTTGTTCGTTCTTCCGGTCATCTCTCCTTAGAACCCGGAGAGATCCGTATGAACTTACTGAGCATTGTTCGCCACACCCCTTCCATAATATTTGTTCTCCAAGATATAAATAGGAGACGGTCTCGAAGGACAAAAGGAAGAGTTGTTGAGGTGATAATGAAGACCCTTGATGACGAAGTTTAAGAAGTTTTGGTAGTAGTCAGAATGGATTATTTACGAATGTTTATTTTGAAATGTTGGTTATGTCTAGCCGTTGGAGTTTTGAAAGAGAGTTAAATTCGCTTCCGTTATTTATTTTGAATAGTGGTTAGAGATACTAGCCGTTGATGTTTTGAATTATGGTTTAAGACCGTTGTTTTCCCGCGTATGGGGACGGATTTTATTAATTAAAGGATATTATATTACTCCGAAATTCGGGGTGTTACAATATATATATAACAATAATTTTTTATTAATTTAATTTAATTTTACAAAAAAAAGAGTTTAGAATTCAATTCTTGACAATCGCGTCTTTCTCCTATTTTTCCTATTTAAACAAATTAAGAGAGAATTGAATCCTGCACTTTCTTTAAAATTTACTAAATTAATTATAATTAATGTTTCATGTTGTGAAATTTTGAATTTATATTAATAAGAACACAATACTTTTCAAAAAGTAACTTCTTTTAAAACGTTTTCAAAAAGTAACTTAATGAGGTGTTATTTCTTACAAAATAGTTTTATTGAAAAAATTGTGTTTTAATGAATAACTATTTATAAAAGAAGAATGAATAAAGTTTTGGAGGAAATTGGTTTAATGGTGTAGTGGTCTGGTAAAAAGAATAAATTGGTGAGGAAATCTATATATATATATACTAAAGTTGGCCAAAAGAGCTATGGTATTGACATGTGAACAAACAATGGAGAAAACTTGCATTTGGAGAAGCCACATCAACAACATACTAATAAATAAGTGACTTTTCATTTTCTTTTCATTAGCTAATACTATTAGCTAATAATATAGTTACTAAAAAGGGTAACTATAATAGTTAACTATTATAGTAACTATTAGTATTATTAGTAATAGTTAACTATAATTGTTAACCATTATAGTAACTATTACTCTTATTAGTAATAGTTACTATTATAGTTAACTATATTAGTTAACTATTACTATTAATAGTATTAGTTAACTATAATAGTTACTATTATAGTTAACTATATTAGTTAAATATTACTATTAATAGTATTAGTTACTACTATATTAGTTAACTATTACTATTAATAGTATTAGTTAACTATAATAGTTACTATATAGCTAATTATTACTATTAATAGTATTAGTTAACCATAATAGTTACTTTATAAGTTATTTTTTTACTATTAATAGTATTGGTTAACTATAATAGGCTACATACATTAACTATTAATTATTAGTATTAGTTGATTATAATAGTTATATATAAGTTAGATTATTAATTTTTTAATATTAATTAATCATAATAGTTACTATATCAATTAACTATTACTATTAATAATATATTTTATTATAATAATATATTAATAATTATTATTATATAGACTAATCATTTCTATTAATATATATATTAACTATTACTATTAATGGTATTAATTAATTATAATAGTTATTATAATAATAGTAATCATATAGATTAATTTTTATTATTAATAGTATTAGTTAAATGATATTACTATATTAGTTAACTATAGTTAAAAGACATAGTATTGGTTTCCGTGCAGAGCACGGGTTACCCGCTAGTAAAGTTGAAATCGGATGAGTGTAGAAAAGACTAAAATTTAGGAGAGAAACAAGGAAAAATTAATTTGATATAGATATTTACAAAATCCATTTAGATTTTCTTAGATAAAAGCCTATATTGTTACAGTAGCCAATAATTTACAAAAATGCCACCGCCGGTTTAAAAAAAGCGGCAACTTTTTCAATCCTTAAGGAAAAACACGTTTTCATAACAACAACTCGTATTTTTTTTTGTTTTAGAATAGATTTATGATTTATTTTGTTGTTTAGATTCCTATTATGTTACTATATACTCCCTCCGCTCCGTCCCACCTCACTTGAGACTTATTTTCATCTTGGTCCGTCCCACGTCACTTGAGACTTCTCAAAATGGTAATCTTTTTATAATTCTATATTCAGTCTACCCCACCCACTAATTCTCACTTTTCATTTTCCACCACACAATTCATTCAACCAACCTACTACTAACCCCACTCATTCTCTCTCTTCATTTTCTACCCACACATTTTTTTTATTTTAATATTTTTCCTTAGTTATTGTGCCCGCCTCTTAGATCTCAAGGGAGGTGGGATGGAGGGAGTAAGTTAGGAGTAATTGTAGGAGGTTTTGACTTGTTTTCAAGTCATGTGAGTTATATAAAATAGTGTTACACATTAATTCCGAAAATTAAACTTTTATTTAACAAAAATTAAGCTTTTACATTTCTTTCACTTGAATGGTATGTAAGTCATAGCCTGTAGGGCTGGTTTATGTTTTTAAGGATTTATCATCGATAGATTTCAATTGTTGATTGTTCCGATGCATCAGTTGGTATCATAGCTAGTAAGATCTTGGGATCGCTGCTAACGACGGTAACAACGACAATTTTGAAGTTATTCATACAATCAACAATCAACTACATCGTGTTAGATGGAAGGAAAAATATTTCATAGACTTGGAGTATGAAGAGCTGGCTGAAGCACGTTGACACGATCGATGCAGAACGGTCGACTAAGCAGCAAAATCGGATGAATTCCAAAATAGTTGATGATGCCATTATACTACGCTAATTCAGAGATTGGAAGCGCAAAGATCTATAAATACGAACGTGCTGCTGAAGATCGTCAGGATTAGTTTGAGTTATTGTTGCAAAATCTCAAAAATAGTGTCAACTCTGAATCACGAAAAATTACCAAAGCTATTGCCGAGAAACTTATAGGGTGTGAGGCCACTTTTCTTGGTAACCCACCGGTCTAAAGATTAGTAGATTTAGATTCAAACGGAGGAGATGCAATTGCAGTTGCAGTTTGACCCCTGGATCAGAACCTAAAAATTTAATGATTTGAATGTCAAAGACATGGAGGAGATTACTTATTTTCCGTCTATGGGTGGAGATAAATCTCAAAAAGACAATTGTGTGAGTATATTAAAGAATACCCTCATGATCCAAATATGGAGTCCCTTCATTCTGATTTGAAATCATGGGCGAGTCCTTTTGAAGTGACGAGAATGGTGTAGATGAGAATGAAGCTTATGAGAATGATATTTAAGACTTTTAAGTCACTAAGTGTTGGTGTTGGTGCCCTAGGCACGATTGTTAAACGTTGTATAAGTTATCATTTTATTCATAATAATAAAGAGATAATAAGATTATTATAGACTCGTGTTTGCTTATAATAATCTCCGTCCCTAGAGCTTGTTAAGCACTAGTATAAAGGCTAAATGATCATGGGATGATCATGTTAGATTTATGGGTACTTGTTTGGAACAAGGTACTGGACATGACCCGCGGTATGAGATTTATGTCATGGTCGATGTATATATAAATCTCATATTAGTTATGTCATTTGAGTCCTTAGACATGAAGTTATTATAGTCTTCCACTTGATGAACATTATGTTTGACATATTCAAACGCTGCCTTAACACGGTAGTTATAAAGGTATGATTGGCATGATGGATTCACGTAGGGAAGAATAATAAGCTAAATGGATTTGTCCCTCTTCGGAGAGATGTCAAGCTTGGGCCCCTCGAAGGAATGATGTTGATGAAATGTTTGGCCCAAACTCAATGGATTGATTGGATCAATGTCATTTGGATTATCAACATATTCGGAATCGAGAAAGTATTGAACAATACAAGTTGACTTGTTGACCATGACTTGTGTTCAATGACATCGTGGACAAAGGGATTATGACATGTTCTAAAAGGAATGCGAACTTGTATCTAGTTATACTATTGGGTAGGTATGACGGTTGCTAGAACCTAATCATATCTTATGGTTTCATGTTTGAACCCATTGCCAACTTAGTATAATCCTAGAGGGTCACACACAATAGAACGAATCTTTAAAAGGACTATATTAGAATTTTGGAAATTCTGGGACATTCTGAGGAAGTGGGCGACCGACCACAGTATGGACTGGGCGGCTGCACACTTAGCTCAATTTTGTACCAGTTTTGTTTCAGATAGTTGTGCGACCGCACAGATGATTTTGGGCGGCCGCACAGTACTGTCGGGGACAGATTCCTAATTTGATTCGGAAAGGAATTTTGGACGGTTTTAGACACAAGTTTCCTATTTGGAATAGGTCTAACTTGTATATAAACATCAAAATTCGGCCAGAAACAGAACCTAAGCTTTTGTGCAAGTCTCCAAAGAGTTTGAGAGAGTTTATTTTGTTCTAAGAAATCCTAGATTGAAGAACAAAATTATACACAAAGAAAATTCCATATAGTTCATATTAATTATGAAAACGTGTTTCATAATTTGGTCTAGCAACCAAGATCAAGTGTTCTTGATATTCGTTCGTGGTGTGGATACCTCTAGAGGGTGAAACTTATCATCTTCAAAGTTCGTGATTATTACTATGATCGTGATCAAGTTTTCAAGTCTCTATCGAATTCAAGGTTGCAAAATCAAAGGCATCAATGGTTAGTATTCTAGTATTCATATTGTTGTATTTGACTTAATCATATGAATGGATCTATGGGCTTTGGGTTTCATTAAATTTTAAATGCTTAATTCCGATGCGCATGTTGACTACGAAACCAACAGTGGTATCAGAGCCCCGTTCATGTTGATTATTTCAATACTAGATCATGTTGTGTGTATATAAATTGTTTATGTGCCAAGCATGATATGAATATTGGATTATATGATGTTCATGTGTTATGTGATTTTATGTGGTTTATTGTTTTACAACTTTAATCGCACGATTCAATCGCAATAAATATATGATGGATTCTGAATTGTTTGATTATTAATTCTGATTGGATCATGGTCTTAATAATCGGGAAAGACAATTTTGAGACAAATTTTCGAACTCAAAATTCCATCTGATGCGTTTGGGCGACCGCACAAAATATCCCTGGGCGGCCGCACATGTTTGGGCGACCGCACAGGAGAGTTTGGGCGGCCGCACAGTTCAACTGATTCTGTTCTGATTTTGGTTAAAATTAGAATTTGGAATTTTTCGAGAGATCCAACCGAACCAGTAACAAAACCAGACCAGACTTGCTGATCTGGAATGGGCTTTGGGTAGTTGGTTGAGTGTGGGATCTTGGGTTTGATTTTCCTATTTGTTTTAGTCTTGTGATTCTAGATTGGTTCAAGTTTGGATTGCGTTCATCGAGATTGTGTTTCCTAAAATTGATCGCAATCAAAGTTTCAAAGATAAAACGAAGTTAGAATTATGAAGAGTTCATAATTGCTAAAATTGAGAAACAAAGTTCTTGATTCAAAGTTTGGAGATCCATGTGGAATTGTGAATGCAATTGGCCTACGTTCATCGAGACCATCTATTGCTTAGTTTCGGTCACATGACTACTTTTTTGGTTTCTTGAATTAGTGCGGAATTGTGGTCGCCAATGGCTTAGTTCGGCCGCACTTTGTGTGTCTTGATTTGGAGATGATGGCCAAAGTTCAAATAATCTCATCCTCATAATAATAGAGAAACTAATGACACATAAATATTATGCTTAAATTAATGGAGATTAATTTAGTGGCTAAACTTGATGCGTAACATGTTATCTTGTGTGCTCATAATGTGTTGTATGCTATATGGTGATGAACCTTCAAGAAAGTTTTAAGTCCTTTTGCCATGCCATGATTAAAACACTTGTTAGTGCATGGGTGATTTAATGTGGTTCGTCCTAGCGAGTGCATTAACTTATCTATGTATGAGCAAGATGGATGATGTGGGCACGCCCTAGCGAGGCACGTCAACCATGCGTTTAAAAGGTTGGACTTAATAAGGCGTCAAAACAGTTTTGGCCTAGGCAAAAGATGAGATTAAACATGCTTTTGAAATTGGATCACTAAGAATCATATTGGATATGATTGACAAGAAATTGTCTACCTAATAATTTGATTTTGAGCGGTCAGCCTCGTGGACTCAAGATTAAATTAAAGTTGGATCTTAGCCCAATTTAAAAGAGTCTCATGAAAGGATCTAAGAGTCATATGGGATATGATTGACAGGATTGTCTACCTAATTAATTTGATTTTGTGTAATCCGCCATAGCGGACTTAGAATAAATAAAGTTGGATCTTAGCCCATTTAAATTATATTATACATTAGATGTATAAGAAGGTTATATAATTTAGTGGGAGTATTTTTGGAAAATACATTATTTATCTCTTTAATGAGATTGGTACTTGTAAAATTTGGAAATTTTGCATGGTTGTAGATGACAACTAAAATCGTTGCGATTAATCCTTGTTAAGGATAAAGCTTCAAAAGAATGGCACAAACTTCATGGATTGGATCCTGAGCCTAAGAATCGTTCTAAGGCAAGAAGATGGGTTGTGACATTCTTGATGGGCCTATTCCTAAAGAACCAATGCCGGAAAATAGACAATCACAAGAATCATGAGTATGATTCTAGGAATGTGAGTTGTTTTATGCTCACGATTATGTGCTCTTAAACTCCAACAAAGTTGGGAACTTGTGGAAGCCTATTAAATAGGCGTGGAGTTGGAGTTGAGTTACATGTTTCAAAGAGCAATCTAAGCAAGAGGGGTATAAAACCATTGTTGCATTCACTCATTGCAAAATGAAAAAGGGCAATAAGTGGAACCTCACATGCTTAAGATAAGGGCTACGTAGAGCATCTTGAGAAACTTGGTTGTCCAATTGGATTGGAGCAAGCCACGGATCTCATTCTTGATTCATTGTTCAAATGTTATGATCACTTAGTGATGAACTATAACATGCTTGGAATGAATAAGAATCTCTCCGAGTTGCATGATATGCTGAAAAACGTGGAGATGAAGATAATGGAGAAAGGTTCTCCAATACTCATGGGTCATGATGGAAAGAGGAGGCAAATGCCAAAAAGAAAGGTAAGACAGACTTGTCAATCCTAAAGGAAATAATTTTGGTTATAATAATAACTCTAATAGATGCAATTTGGAAATGGCAATTGGATTGACCATTAGAATTGTAGTCAAAATTCTGGGTGATCAATAAAAGGAATGGTAGTGGGACTACCACTCGGAATATTTATGTTATAAATTATTCTTTCTAAATTTAATTATTGGGTATTGGATACCAGAATAATTAGTAAGATGAAAGACTACTTATAGTAATGTTTTATCTACAAAACAGTAGTAATGATGCAATGGTTGCAACATTGTTCGTATAAACTTGTAAAGTGACTTTACTGATGAAGTAGAAAATATTATTTTGTTATAAGATAATGAAGGATATCAATTTCTTATTTGGAATAAGAAAAGTGTGCTTTATTTTTATGATTTACTTCATTGTGTTATCATATAAATAAATCTTATATCCTAAATCTTGAAGAACAAAATAATAAAGACTATAACATAAATAATTAAAATTCTTTATGCATTATTGTTTTGATCAAATAA